>BPUM01001119.1:0-110135 GCA_020521455.1 Prunus kanzakura | reverse complement strand
TACTCTTTATTTATAGACACGGAGAGAACTTCAAGTAATGATGACTAGAAGAGGATATTTGGCTATTGCCCAAAGTCAGCTGCTGGTTTTGCCGATCTGAACTAGTTCGTAGTAGGGATGATGGAACGTTTCTGACAAGAATTGCTGGTCCTTTGGGTCAATTTCTAACTGAGTCCTTTGTACTCGAGAATCCGGTAGGCGACGTGGTCCTTTTCTGGTTTTGGTGGCTCTTTGGACAGCTTACTTCCTTGCTGAGGGAGAAGGTGGTCAAGTCGTCATTAATGGTGATCAATCTCTTTTAGACCCCTCACGTGGGTCTATGTGTTACCGATCCTTTTTTTAACTTTAGCGTATCTTAAAGTTTTGGGCTTTTGTCCCTGGGCTTTTAGATTTAAATGTGTCCTATGCCCTTTAAGCAGAAAAATTAAGGATCCTTTGATTTGAGAAAGACAAAATGGACTTGGGCTTAAAAATTATTCTTTTGAAATAGTAAACCAGTTTTTGGTCCATTAACTGGGTACAAACAATTTCTTATTACGGCTTCATTCAATTGGTCTTTCAAATATGGGAATTTCTTAATGTGGTGATTATTTGATTTGTTGACGGTTTGATTACAAATTTTTTTTACTGAAGCAATCAAAGTGTTCATTATTATTTTTTCTCAAACTGTGTAATATTCCAAGGAAATTCTCATGTTTACAAAATCGAACTGTTCTGGTGAAGATATTAATGGTGTTTCTCCATTACTTTTGTAAATGTATAATTATACAATATTTCAGTGAGTATGAATTTAGCATTGCCTTATCTATTTTGTTGAACTCAACAACCTACATTGGAAACACATTCATGTAGAAAAAGTCATATATGAATTCATGACAATCTGTTTTGACAGGAGAGTGCAAGTTTTATAAAATATTCTTGTCAAACTGATCATACTTGTTTGAGTTAATCTTATTCAAATAATTTAGTGAACTAATGGTTTGTTGATTGTGAAAGTCTGACAGATGCTACATTGAGTTAATTGCCATGAAGTGTACATTGTCAAACCTTCCTCAGACAACTAAAATAAAATAATAAATTATATCACTGTAATTTTTTCTGGTGTAAGGCTTTCAAATCCTAAATTGTTTTCAAAGGCATTTTTTTACATTTATTTTTGTGAGGCTTTCGGTGGTTTCACTAGTATATTTACATTAACTATCAATATGATTGTGAGTTAGCATATCTTATGAATTTATAAATAAATAAAAATTTTGGTACAGACTTCATATATTTGAGAATACCCTTAATTTGTGGGGGTTAAGAATTTCCTTCAGTATTTTGGGAGTTCAAATACAAAATTAATGTCAATACTTATTTTATGTGAATCCAATTTTCGAGATTAGTTTTAAATGGTTTGATTACCTTTTAAGATTGAATTATTATTTTTTTGTACATTTATTGTATAAGGTTGTGATATCTTTTTTGTTGGGATTCATCTTATTTGTTTTAATTAGCCTCAAATTTTAGGTTACTTGCTTTGATAATAATAATCATTATTATTTATTTTAAAACTGTGTAGACTTTTTGTGGGAGTTGATTTTTTTTCTCAGGGGAATTTTAATGCTATAATTTTATGTGTGGCTAATGTTGAGCAGTTTTTGTTTTATGTTGAAAAACGTTTAGACCCATTATGTAGTCTAATTGCATGCTTACTATCGTAGGCTTTTTCTTCTCACTCTTCTTTCCCACAATTTTGCGTGTGTTTTCAATTTCTTTGTGCTATAATGGGAAAGATTCATTATATTCATTTAGTGACAGAATAATTTTTATATTCCGCAAACATGTTGTGTCCATATGTGAATTTTTTTTCATTACTAATGATGATTTTGGTATAAAATTTTGGTAGAGACTTCTTACTGTCTTATAGGTTCCTATTGAGAATCAAGAAGATACAATGAAAACTTGGATATGCGATCATGATTCAGCCACTTAGAGTGCACAAAAGGGAGTAAGAGTATCTTGAAATACTTAGTATTTATAATTAAATTTATTTAATGAATTAAGCATTGTATAGTTTGTTCATAGCTTCATCAGGTGCACTCAAAGTTTCAAAGACTATTGCAGACCCATATTTGAGAGGTATTTGTAATACTTTACTAGGTTTATATATTCAAAACACATACCTTGATCCGACATTGTGAGAATTACTGCAGCAGGAACTTTGATTTCTTGCACTGGAAGGAACCTGGAATTCTACAGCAGTTTGTGTTCTTAACTAGTTCGGGCAGATTTGCAGCAGGGTAGTTTCTCTATGCTATACAGCTCTTGAGTCTCTTCTTGATGGGGTAGAATAATATGAGAACGTTATTTAGCTGTTAGCATAGGGACCTCCCTTTTATAGGTGTAGTTTAAGTATCCTCCTCATCATGGATTACTTAAACTCCTTTAACCAATAGATTAGGTATCTCAATCCATTTAGAAGTAGGAAACCTTAAGCACTTGTATTTATCTAAAACAGTCATATATCAAGCCTTAAATTTAATCGATCCATGTAATCCTAATTGACATTGAACTAGTTATCCTTAAGTGATTAGAAGGACCACCTTAAGGTTTAGAATGCAAATCTTACAGTATTTAGATTATATGAATTTATCTATAGTGGGATTTCCGTTATATTTCAATGTATACCAATGTGTATATAGTTTCCAATTATACTGTAGTGAAATCCACTAATTATTTGTGTGCAAGATTGTGTAGGAAATATTTTAATAACATACAGGTTTAAAGCGCGCTAAATGGAGAACAAAGACATGACCTACATTATACATGCTTTGTGAAGGCTAGTCCTGATAAGCATGCCTCGTGGAGGAGGCTATTAATGCAAAATGTCAAGGGGGATGTGCTTAAGCCCATAAGGGAGTCACCTAGGGAGGTAACCAACTTCTTGTGATTGGTGATCCCATGAAGGAAGTTCAATGTGGTAGAAACAATCCATACCATGTGACTCATATAGCACTCATAAAACTATGGAGATATCCTTGAGATATTCTTCTGCTCATCCCTAAGGCAAAAGTACTATTTTATGTGAACTCAAGAAGGGATTTATACCTGAATGAGTTTCGAGGCGGGCAAACTCCCACAGAGTGCAGGTCACATGTACTCTTGGAGAACTCACCTAAGTGAGAGACGTCGTGAGGCCGTGACAACAAGAATTAGGCTACTCTCTTGTAACTCTCATGAGAATCAAGATGAACGCATGGCCATAAATAGCGCTAACCCGCATCCAAGTCTCAACTAATACTATGTGGGATATGTTGAAGTTTGGTCAAAGATGCCGAGTTTGATACTTTGTACACTCAGGTTCCTCAAATGGAGACTATCATCACTAAGTGAAGGTTCAAGCCCGGAAGGCTCTTACACCTATTACATAGTATTATATTGCCCATATATAAATATATATTTTCACTTTTTTTTTGTCAAGGTAAAATTTTGAACCTTGTGGGGATTGTTGGAATTTTAATTTAAAAATTTAACATGGAACATGCATAATCAGTGATGAAAGCGACGGTGTCTGATAAGAACGAAATTGGTAAGTCATGGTATCTTGCAGATGTGGCACCGCAACATATCATGGTATCTTGTAGATGTGCATCTTCGCTTCGGATGATATTCTTCTCAAAGATTATGCAAAATAAAGAATAAAAAATTATTATCTATCATTAATATAGAAAATGCATGTAATGGATATTGTGCAAGTGCTACTGGAAAAAATATTAATGGTTAAGTACCACTTCAAAAATGATACCATCCTTAGAAGCAGTAACGAGCAATATATAAATAAGCATTTTAACGAGCATATATAGAAGCATTACAAATAAATCCAATTTTTTATTTATGTTTTATTAAATTGTTCGTAAGAGTTTAGTTTAAGCTAGCGATTATTATGATTAGAGTACTTGGTTGAATTGAAAGTTACGTTCTGACCTCCTAATTCCTAAGCATATAAGTAAATTAGTGTAATTTTTAGAATATTGAGTTACATTTGTGTTATTAGGGTAGTATAATGTTCAAGAACATAGAGATTAGGAATTAGGGGTTTATGGCTTCTCTGTGCCAATTAGAGACGAAATTATGGTGTAGAAATTATTCTCTAATGCTTAAACAATAGTAAATCCTCAAAAGAAGTTTATAATAAATTTTTTTTTTTAAAAAAAAGTGGAGATGGACTAATGACATAAGAAGATAAGGCGAAGAAAAATAAAAAGCATCACTAATTTATGAAAATATATTAAGCTATATATATCTTCTATTGATTTTATAGTGACCGACTAGAGTGCTTGGTTGAATTGAAAACATCCCTTCTTTTCTCACCACGTGGACGCTTCATAGACACATGTCGGCTGCTTATGCATACAGAGACTCAGGAGCAAACACTTTAACTGGACAATTTTGAACTAAGACTTTCTCCAAGGCTGGCCACTTCAAAGTATAAGCTTGAGAGCAGAAAGATTCAAGTTGGGTAAATCCTGAAGTTCGATAGAATTCACATGCGGAAATGTCAACACTTTTGGGTATAATTTGGAAGTCGCGGGGCCAAAAAAGTGAACAAACCGATCCGCATTTAAAAGTTACGGAATGAGTTTTTTCTTTCAACATTAAATGTACTCTCTTTACGTCATCGCCACTGAACTATTGATGATGAGGGATGCCAACAAATGTCATTAAACTTGCTCTGTTTTTTCTTTAGCGAGAGCGATTGTAATCATTTTTACTGAACCACTAGACATAGATATATACTTTTTTATTTTTGTTATGCTAAATTTGTTTATTTAAATTATTTTCACTTTCTTTCTAAATATTGTTTTTATTGTTGTAACATCCCACATCAATCAACAGAGACGGGGTGATGTGCTTTATATGTACATGCCCGCCTCCATCTAGCACGAGGCCTTTTGGGAGCTCACTGGTTTCGGAGTCATGGGAACTCCGAAGTTAAGCAAGTTGGGGCTAGAGCAATCCAGGATGGATGACCCACTGGGAAGTTACTCGTGAGCTACCAAAAACAAAATCGTGAGGGCAGAGAGGGGGGCCTAAAGTGGACAATATCGTGCTACGACGGAGCGATCCAGGGTATGACAATTGTAAACTGTTTTTTTTAGTCCAAGCGATAGTCTTAACTACGAGGAGGGGGGTTTCTCACATACACGTTGACAGGACCCGCCCCGAACTCCTCGGAATCCGGGATGACTCCCGTCGTAATTCCAACATCTTACCGATGTCGGGCCCACTTACTAAGAACCGAGTCTTCTACAAATAATTTCGGCAGAGTCTCCCTTGTTTCAGGTGAGTGCATGAGGAACGAGACATTCTAAGGTCCAACTACCTAATTCGGGCGATGGAATAGCCTCGGGAGACACTCGGTCAACCGGGCCCACGGGACCCACGACCTCCCTTTTACGATCCAAAAGTTCCTATGGGTTCCACAAGGTCAAGGATACACATCTTGCAAGTTTGGTCCAGATTGGACGGTCGGATTGCTCGCGATTGCACGATTGGACGGTTATCGTAAAACGCAAACTTTAAGTAATTGAATCGAAACATCCAGGCTCCAATTCACAATCCACAAAATCCTACACGATCCTAGGAATTTCTAGATCAACATATATTAAATTGGAAGCAATCCAACAGTTCGAACTTATTGCACCCGGAAATCGCACAATAGGCGAGATCCGTTCAGGGTTCAAACTTTATCCGAATTGAAATCCGAAAGTACCTATGCCCTCGTGAGAACCAGGAGATCATTTTAGGACAGAATGTGGCTACACCACACTGCCCAAGGGCCACCACACGCGCTAGCAGCGCGTGGGTGGCTTGATAAATTTCCAGCGGCCGGAAAAACTCCAAATCGCCAGCCAAGCTTCCTACCTTAGGTGTAAAACCTCATTTGGAGTCACTTTTGTTCTTGGACCTACCCCGAAAAACGGCCGGAAGTGGCCGGAATCTTGGTTTGAAAACTGGCCAAATTTTAATTCAAAAATTGACTTGCCTATGCTAGAAATTGATGCAATCGTACCCAACCATCAGATAGAGCATGAAAAATTGGTAGAAAAACATACTTTACTCGTCAAATTTGGTGGCGGAGAAGGGAGAACGAAGGCCGTGAAAATCTGTCAAAACCGACGGCTTTCGCTGCTTTTTCCAGCTAAGTCCGACGGCGGTTGGCGTCGGGGTTGGTTGGGAAAGGTTGCTGGGGTGGTGGCGGCTCTAACCCGACCGGTCTGGTGGTCGGTGGTGGTCGGTAGTGGTCGGCTGCGGTGGTTGTGGAGGATGGAGGGTGCGGCTGGGAGGAGTTGTCGAAGGGGAGGGGGAAAAATCGCGGGGAGAGAGAGAGAGAGAGAGAGAGAGAGAGAGAGAGAGTGAGGTTTCTGATTTATTAAAATTCAATTTTGAAAAATTTACGATTATGCCACTGAGAGTTTTTAGATCGTATCTTTCTCGTTACAACTCCGATTCAAGCCTACCGCATGTCTACGGACTCGTCTTAGTACGACCTATGTAAAAAATACCACTCACTGCCCCAAACTCTTTCCGGATTAAAAAAAAAAGACCAAATTGCCCCCACTACGAGGGCAAAATTGTAAATTTATAATTCTTGAAATTAATTAAATTCAGTATTCCTTTTATTTTGGGTCGGGATGTTGCACACGCACACAACTAAGATGCCACTAGGTTCGAACTTGAGACTTTTAATCAATAAGTTAAGGCCCATTTTCACTGGTCTAGACCTTGTTGACATTGTAAACTATTTAATTGAAAACATTTTGGCCATAAACATGGATTAGGTGGAATTTCAGTATACTAATACGAATACTAATACTAAACATTTTTGCCATAAATTAGTAGCGCTTGTCTTTAGAGTGATAACCGACCAATAAAGTAAAAGTTCTTGAGATGGTAAACAATATTTTATGTGTATTCAAGATAGTAGTAACTAATAAAGTAGAAGTTGTTGGTTGATTTGCATTGCTCTGATTTCTAAGCATATTAAACATCAGAAGCAGAGAGTTTGGACTATTAGACAGAGATAGGTAATCAGCTAAGCTCTCCAGCATGCACCTTGGAGTTCCGCAATCCATGTTCTCATTTTAATTAGTTGGATAGATCCGTTCAATTCTTTGTAACTCAAATCTTAGACATTCAAGATACGCTACAAATGCAACTTGCCTACTTCTTTGGCAAAAAGAAATATTATAACAATAATTCTTTGGATGAGAAGAAAAAAAGATATAATTAATGGGTGTTAGACCCCGATTGGGATTGCTTTTTCGCCAAAAACCCGCTTCACTTTAAAGTTAAGCAGTTTAAGCATGATGAAAAGAGAGCTGCCCAAACGAAACAAAAACAGGAAAAAGCAAAAGATTGAGAGGCTGTCCAAACTCTTTGAGTGGCGAAGCCAGGATTTCATGTGTATGGGGGTCTCTTACAAATTATAAAGAATAAAAATTTCGAACTCACAATACATACCAAAAGTATTATATATATATATATATATTATATATATATCACATATGTCAAGAATTATGTTGCTTTTTGGTTGCAATCATATTTGCCCTCAACAAAGGATAGACAAATACATGATCTAAGCAAGAAAAATTGCAAGAGATAGACAAAGAGTAACGATTTAGCAAATATCTTTAAAGCTTTTTCCCCCATTAAACCCAATAGAAAGAAAAAAAATCAAAATTTCACAAACTAAAAAAAACCTTTAGCTCCCTTCATGCGCATTCATATCATACATAAAAAAATGTTTTATGTAAAAATATTGACTAAGTATGAAAAATGGTTTTTCAAAATAATCATTTTCTCAAGATAATTTTTAGCGGCTTTTATTCCTTACACATCAAATAAGAAAACTTGAATTTATGGGATTTTAGTATAAAGTATATATTGACTTAATGAGCCATCATTTTTAGCCTAAGTCGTATTTTGCACTGAAACCGATTTTTCATATTTTGATTTGGTGGGAATTTGATTTTCTAGTATTTTTATTTGAATCCAAATAGGGGGTACTTCCTTATTTATATTGTAAACTTAAGTAAATGGAGTAATATAAAAATAAATGAAAGTAAAAGGATAAAGACATTTACTTAAATGCTGAAAATGGAAATAAAGGTAATCTGTACACCTGGAGTGCACCGCCACCAGTTGAGCAAAGGGGCAATTTGAAGCACCTCCTTGTGCCTTAATAGGTCCGCCACAAGGGTACATATCAAAATGTAAAGTATTTGAAATAATATACATATAGAAATACATAACAGTATATTACTTTTAAAATATAAAAAAACTTGAGTGGGGGCCCGGGACCACATTGGTCCCGGTGTGGCTCCACCCCTCTGCAATGTTATATATGTGATTTTAGTATATACGATGAAAAGAAAATCACAAGTTGACCTTCTTAATCATGAAGGACAATATATTAAGCCTGATGAAAAGAAAACTACTGGATGAAAAGAAATCACAAGTTGACATTTTTCATCATGATGAAAAGAAAACTACTCGACACCTCCATTGTCCTTCAAAAGCTTATTCTTGATTTTATTGAGTGTGGCTACAGATTCTTGCATATTAATCCTCTGTGCCGGTGATTCTGCAGAACAAGTGAGAGCTAATCTAATGATGGATGATAAGCAATCCCTCCAGGTCTCAACATCATGCTCCTGCTTGGTCTTCCAGAGTAAATTGGCATCCACAACTTCATCTATTATTGCATCTGGTAATAGTAGTGAATTTGCAATCCATTGCTTTAAACTCATTCTCCCAGAGAACATCTCATCTGTTGGCTTCCTTCTTGTAAATGTTTCTATTAGTACAATACCAAAACTGTATACATCCCCTCTTGTTGAGATTATTCCTTCCGTTCCATACTCTGCAATATTATTAATTACATATATATGATGAAAAAAAATTGTTGACCTTCTTCACAAATTAAGGACAAGATATAGAATTGAAAGATAAACTAGCTTTGCAAGCACTCACCTGGAGCCATGTACCCAATTGTGGCTAGAGTCATGGTCTGGGTTGTAGACTCTCCTACACCCAAGAGTTTAGCAATGCCAAAATCAGCAACATGTGCAACCATATCATCATCTAGAAGTATATTGCTGGGCTTCATATCACAATGGACGATAGGTACTGAATTACCATGGTGTAGGTACTCCAATGCGGACGCAACGTCTATCATGATGTTCATCCTTTGTAACATATTCAAAGAATAGTTTTCTGAATACAACCACTTCTCGAGGCTCCCATTTGGCATGTAATTCAATACTAAGGCTTTGAAATCAAGTTCACTGCAACAGCTGATGATTTTGATAAGGTTTCGATGACGAATATTGCTTAGAATTTCACATTCCCTATCAAAACTCTTGAAAGACCCTTCTAGCTGTAAATGGAAAACCTTTATTGCAACATCTGTTCCATCTGAAAGAGTCCCTTTATATACTGAGCCAAAACCCCCATTTCCAAGTAAGTTGTTTTCGTTAAGTCCATTTGTTGCCCTTAGAAGATCTAGGTGTGAAACTCTTCTCCAAAGAAGTTGAGGTAATGAGTTTGCCTCTCTTGCAACTTCCACATTCCTTTTCATGCGTAGTACAAAGATAGATACGGAGGCCACAAGGAGAATTACTGATATGATCCCTGGGATGATATATTTAGCTTTCCTCCAATTTGGTTCAAGTGTACCATTTTTGCATGGTGGAACATGGAGTCGGGGTGCACCACATAGTGCCTTGTTCGAGACAAATGATTGAGCAGGGAAGTTTTGGAAGGGTCCACCAGTTGGAATTTGTCCTTGGAGCCTATTGAAAGACAAATGCAGATACTTGAGATATAAGAGGGCTTCTAAAGAACTCGGAATCACTCCAGACAGACTGTTTCTGGATAAATCCAACAGTTCCAGGCTTAGCATGTGGTTAAATGAACTTGGAATAGGGCCTTCCAAATTATTATTTGCCAAGGACAGATTAACCAAATACTGAAGACCCCCAATGGTGCTTGGTATAGTACCAGATAAATGGTTATTTGATAAATCTAAGTCTACCACAACTTTCAATGTTCCAATACCTTCCGAGAGAGGTCCAATTAGAGAATTGGATGATAAGTTTACATGCAAGATATCGACAAGTCTCCAAAAAGTTGATGGTATTGTGAAACTCAACGAATTGGAATCTAGTGATAGACTCCTTATAGATGTGGCTAGATTTCCCAAGCAGGATGGAATAGGACCAGAGAGCTGATTACTGCCCAAAACTAATTCAACTAGTTTATCTAGTTGACAAAGCTGATATGGGATGTATCCTTCCAACTTGTTGTCATTCAAATACAAACCTTGGAGGTTACTTAGTCTTTCCACAGAAGTTGGAATTGATCCGGTCAATTGATTGTGTCCCAGGATTAACTCTAGCAAGCTACTCGAGTTGCCAATATCAATGGGAATGTTACCCTTCATGCTGCAACCTCTTAAATCAATATGTTGAAGCGACGATATAGAGCAATTCCGAAAGGAATCATCAAGTCTAGCATTTAACGGATTAGCTTGCAAGAGTAGTCTTTTCAAATTTCCATGATTAGCCAAACAAGAGAGAGTGGAAGTCTCAATCGTCAAATTATTCATGAATAAGGTAAGGCACTCAAGGTTTGTTACGGCGCAGAGCGATCTTGGAATAAACCCTGTAAATGAGTTTAGGTGCAATTGTAGGTGCGTGAGCATAGAAGCATTGGAGAAGTTGGGGATTACTCCGCTGAGGTCATTTGCTTCTGTATAAAGAAGTTTTAGGTTTGGAAGCCCAAGGCCTATGTTTGCAGGGAGGCTACCAGATAGCTGATTCATGCCAAGAGTCAGTACTGTTATCTTGGACATATTGAAGATTGAGGATGGGATACTGCCTGCAACAATTTCACAACCCCTTGAGCAAAACATGTTTACGTACGTAAGTTCTAGTCATCGATTGGATGCATGTGTCTTTATACTTCATTTTATTTTTATTTTATTATATTTTTGACTTCGACAGAACCTTTATTAGGCAAGTCAATCTATTTTATTCTGATCATAGTTGAACAACCAATACAATATTCATGGTTAACTATCTCCCCCATTTACTAACTATGAAATAAATTTAACTACTAAATAAGATATGAAACAAGACAGACATTTAACTAAGTTGGCTAGAGTAGATGTGTTCCCTACTCTGCAGCCGAGTTCGAACCCCCTTTCCTTAATTTAGATTAGATTAAAGTAGAATATCGTTTGTATTTTAAATATATATGAAACAATTTTTTGGGGGGTACAAACTACGAAATAGTTAAATAATGATAAATTATGCAACCAAACACAAAAGATAAATCATAATTGGATAACATAATGAAATATCAATTACCTGTCAAATTGTTGGTGTCAAGTGCAATCATCGTTAACTGTGTTAAGTTCCCAATATTTTTGGGTATACTTCCATTGAAATTGTTTTTCTCCAACGATAATATAAGAAGCTCTTTGCATTGCCATAATTCGGATGGAAGTGGACCATCAAAGTGGTTAAGACCCAAACCGAGCACGTGAATACTAGGAAGATGTTGGCATATATTGTCTGGAAGAACGCCACTCAAGTTGTTTTCATATAGAGTCAACGTAGTAAAAGAAGACATGTTGAAAACAGCCACAGGAACAGGGCCTTTTAAGGCATTAGACGGCACATACAACATCTCGAGCTTATCTAAATTGCCAATCTCTTTTGGAATTTCTGAAAATCATACGGATATTCACACACACACATATACATATATATGTTAAACTCATGATTTATGCATATATAATGCACCGCAACAAAAGCCGAGTCATAGATAACTTTATCACATAAAAATGCGCGGCAAGGAATGAAACAATATACCGTTGAAATTGTTGAGGGCCAAGTTTATCTTCTTCAACATTGTCAAGTTCCCTAATTGTCTTGGTATCCCACCTGTTATGTATGCCAAAGAGTTAGAATATATTTGAATATATGTTAGGTTTTGTTTAGCTACTGTTTTTAGCTTTGCTTGACAAACATATAATCTCATATGTATGATTAAGCTCAAAGAATTTAGGCTAGTTCAAGTTAGTGCTAAGTTGACTACATTGGCTGAGATCAACTTCATAATTGCCCAATGCAATCAAGCTTAGTGAAGGTAAGATTTTTATATATGCATTGCCTGCATTATAGTGTTCTCTAGCATGCATCATTAGTTGTCATGTATGTAATTCCTCATAGCTCATCTTTAGAAATTGAGACTTGGGTATTTGCTAGAAAGTTGAAGTACATTGAAGAGCTTATGAGGCTACAAAATCAAGATAATTTGTGCATTCATTTATAATGGGCATAATTAGGAAAATCATCATCTGCATCACAATACTTTGTCTAGATGACTAGTCATATAGGCCAAATGTTTCCAGCACGGGATTTTTAATCGAAGTGACATTTTCTGATTTGTCAATTTTAAAAAATCACGTGAGCTTATTTTTTAAGCCATCTGTGGTCTGTTACCTAACCACTTGTCCTATTCTAGCTCTTATCATTAGCTGCCATGTGTTTTTTAAGGATGCATTAATTTATCAAAAGGGTGGCAGATGGTAGAGGGCAGCCAACACTTTCATTTGAGATTGTTGAGAGGCATTTTGTTGGCCTTGCCATTTTCAGTGAGAGGGGTTCATAGGTTCTTGAGAGCTGGGTTTTTCAATGGAAAAGAAAAAAAAAATTCCTGATTCTATTTCAATGTCTGAAATCTTAAGCACTCGTGCATTTTAGAAAGTTTTGAAAGTTTCTTACTTTTCTGCATTCTCTATGTGAGATTTGAGTTTTTCATTATGAGATCTTGAAAATTATTTTTCTAAAATATGCTTCAATCTTTGAAACTTTCTTCACCTTTTGAGAATTTTTTGAGAGTAAAACTTCTACTATGCATTTTCTACTTTGTGAAGTATGTGTTGTTCATTATGAGATTTTGAAAAATGCATGGTTTTTAAAATATGCTTTGATCCTTGAAATCTATTTCCTTCAGAGAGAGAGAGAGAGAGAGAGAGAGAGAGAGAGTTTTGAGTGCTTTTTCTTCCTCTGCATTTTCTTCTCTAAGTGAGGTTGTGATTTTAAAATGAGGTTTTAGATTTTAAAATCTTCATTGGTTTAGAAATCTGCATCTAGGAGAATCATACACACTATCATCTAGATCTAGGCAAGATTCTTTGTTGGTTTCTTTAAGAGGATGGTTTCTTGAAGGAATTGACTCTTCCATTTTAGAATCTATAGTTCTCTGACATGTTACTATCCTGAGCTGAGTTGTGGTGCCATGGGGTGAAGAAGCTGATGGACTAGCTGTCATTTCCATGAAGAACAAGCTACTAGCTCAACTAAGTTTGGAGAAGAAGGTTGCACAAGAGGTAGTGCTCATTTCCTAAATAGACCTAGGATTGTTTGAGCTTGTGATTACTTTTTTTGTAAGAATCTTCTTGACTTAGTGGATTGTCTGGTCGGAGTAATGCCCCCAATTTTTCCCAATGCTGCATTTCTAGGTGAATATTATCTCTGAAATGTTGATAAATGTTCACACACCTTTCACTCTAGTTATTGCTAACACAGGGGATGCCTAAATTGACGGGTCTTTCTGAGTGCCTAGGTTGTCACGTAGATATCTTATAGGCTTGCAGGTTCTTATATTTGATTTGTGAAGAGTATGTGTTTTGCTTGTCTATTCATAGGTCTACGACTAGTATTTGACTAGTCATATTGTTACTAAGAATGGTTAATCATTGTTGCATTGGTGTTTTAATTTACCCTCTTCACCTAAGTACCAATTTCAATATATAATCTAGTCACTTGCAACTCAAATCGTGTAAACACAAATTCATGCCCTTTTTATTACGGAAGAATTTTTGCTCATCAATTTAACCTAATGTGTACCCTCACCACCATTCTCAAAATTTCACATATATCCCTGACTATAACCATAGTTAAGTATTTTATTTTCAAATGTTTTTAAATCTTTTAAAGTATTTAAAATTATTGGACGAGAGAGTTTTTTTTCTTCTAAATGTTATTTTATTATCATTATCGTTTTTTTTTAAAATTAGGGGTAATTACAATTTTGGTTATTGGGGTTAGGGTCGAATTTAATATTGATCACCGCACTTTCAATTTTCCGATTTTGGTCACCACACTTTGTATCGTTAGCAAATCAAGTCCAATTAAGATATTCCCTCAATTAAGACGCACCACATGCGTGCGTGCAAAGGCAATATTGCCCTTTCGCCCCTAACCCAACTCTCTCCCTTTGCAACTGTATGCTTTCTCTTCACCCCTTCTCTCTCTACAACTTCTCCATCCTCCCCCACAATCTCTCAATCTTCAGAGCATTCCTTTCCATTAAAACACTGCAATCAAAGACAACGATCCAAACAAATCCCACACAATGCACGCTATAGCCTTGCGACATCGTCCCCCACTGTCAGCCCTCCATTGGCCGCCACTTATGTGAGTCCTCCTCCACCCGGTTCTCCGAGTCCCTCAAAATCATCAACTTTTATACATATAGCTTCTCCATCCGTGTGTCTGTGTATTATTCCCATTTCAATTCATTCCTCTCCCAATTTAGGGTTCTATTCCCATTTCAATTCATTCCTCTCCCAATTAGGGTTCTTTATTTGTGACAGAGAAAAAAAAAAAAGGAACGCTTGTGAATGAATTCAGAAATTATTTAATTTTCTTTTGTGGTAGAACCTATAGCTAGCTACAAAAGAAACAAAATTGTTGGATACTTGCTTGGTGTTCTAGGTTGGTTTATCTTTTTCTTCCAGCTGTGGACGATGTTGGTAGTGTAGAGGAATTTTGTTGCTTCATCAAATGGTTTTGATCTTCTTCTCTAATTCCGAAAAGTTGTGCGCCAAGGAGATTCTTTGGGGATAGGGATTGGATGTGTTGTGAATTAATACTAACTCACTGCCCTTAAAGATCTTGTTGTTGATGGACTTTGGACAAAGAACTCAATGATGGATGAGTCTTACACACACACACAGAAATTAACCAAGCACAAATGACACAAGTGTTTATAGAGGTTCAGCAATTTACCTACATCCTCTTTGGTGATCACCTTGAGAAATTTCACTAATGAAGATAGGTTACAACTTTGGTTTACAAAAGGAAACCCCCTTAGAACACTACCCTCACAATCTGTTTCTCTCACACCCTTGCTCAACACCTTGATACACTTTGAGAACTCTCTTGCTCTCCCCTTGGTTTTTCTGAAACTCTCACCAGAAACTCTCTTGGTGTTTCCAGCTTCTGCCACTACATATATTCAACATGCTTTCTCCCTTGTGTTATCTTACTTCATCCCATTTCCTACACAAGCCAATGGACAAGAGATAAGATATCTGATTGTACTCCACGTTCTTTCCTTTTAGTCACCACTTAGACTAAAGGTCAGATCAGGTAGGTAATACAATCCCACTCAGCCACCTCCATTAAACCAGAAAATGGAGAGGAGATTATTCAAAATAAGATAACCAATTAGCCATGAGTGCTCTCCCAACTATCCAGCAGGTAGTCAACCCTCTTTTACCTCAGAAGTGACCCATTAAGCACCTGCAAACTTGTGGAAAGCGATAGCCCTTGAAAAGACAGTTGAAAACACGTAGGAAAACGTCACAGCACGACTGGGACGACCGGTCGCCAAAAGTTTCCCTCCAGACTTTGAAACTGCTTCTAAACGACCGGTCGCAAATGTCATGCGACCGGTCTCTTGTGCTTCATGCGACCGGTCGCAAAGGGCTGGCGACCGGTCGCTATTCGATTTCGCTCCAGACTTCGAATCTGCTTCTAAAACGACCGGTCGCAAATTCCTAGCGACCGGTCGCTTTTGGGCATACTCAAAATCCTCCTTCAGCGCCAAGACAACCTTGTATCCTTTAGGTGAGCCATTTTTTTCCAACAGGATGGGGGTGGGAGAAACAAGGATGGCGGTTGGGTTTTTTTTTAATTTTTATTTTTTTAAAATTTCATTTAGTTTTTTAAAATTTTATTTATTAATGGTTTAAATAGTGGAAGTACAATTTTGCCCCTGCACACACTTAGCACGTGCAATTAAAATGACGGAATTAAGAAATGTGACTTGATTTGCTGATGACGCAAAGTGTGATGACCAAAATCGGAAAATTGAAAGTGCAGTGACTAAAATTAAATTCGACCCCAGCCCCAATGACCAAAATTGTAATTACCCATTTTAATTACTTTAAAGACTTAAAAACAAATAGTTAATTATGATTATAACAATGGACATATATCAAATTTTGAAAAGGGTGGTGAGGAGAAAAACTTGTGTGCAACAAGGCTATGCCAAGCATGATAACTTTTTGTAACAGCCCGACCCAAACTTTGAATATATGTTTAATTTAATTAATTTAATAAATTATGAAATTACAATTTTGCCCCCGGAGATAGGGTTATTTTGGTCACTTTTTAATCCGAAAAGATTTTGGAGAAATGAATGGCACCATGATATAGATCGCGTCGAGATGAGTCCATAGACACGTAGTGGGCTCAAATCGGAATTGTAACGAAGAAGTTATGAGTTACAGAAGCCCAGGAGCATAACCGTAAATAATTCAAAGTTTGATTTTTATTAAAAACCTAGTTCTCTCTCTCTCTCCCTCACGATCTCTCCCTCTCCCTTCGCACAAAACAGACACCCCTTGTTACTGTTCATCCGAACAGTTTTTGGGCCACTGTCACCACATCCGACCACCCCTGGCCACAAGTTTGGTACCAGAAGAACCAGCTCAACCTCCTCTTCCTACCACCCCTCAGCCATCCTACCCCACCCCTTTGCTGGAAAACGCAGAAAAGTCACCGGTTTTAACCCAAAACTTCCGACGTTCGTTCCTGCGATTCAGCCATCCTACCCCACCCCTTTGCTGGAAAACGCAGAAAAGTCCCCAGTTTTAACCCAAAACTTCCGACGTTCGTTCCTGCGATTCTGGCCACCAATTTCTTCGATCTAGGTATGCTTTTTCATCCTCTCAATGCGTTCTAGCTAATGTTGGGTTGTTTAGGATCGATTTGTACGTTTTGAAACTCAATTTATCGCTTAAAGATTTAGCCGATTTCGGCTCGCGATTTCAACCATCTCAGACCACTTTTTGGCAATGGTCCAAGAATAAAAGTTGCTCCATTCATTGTGCTGATCATGTAGGTATAGTTCTTGACCTACAGGTTGGAGATTTTCTTGTCACCGGAATTTCTCTAGACAGCCATGCACTGTTTGGGTGTCCCTCTTGGTCCTAAAATGATCCACATGTCGTCCCGAGCACGATGGTGTGCTCGGATATGAATTTGGTTATCGTTTAACCGTCGATCGGATTACGCATATTAGGCGTTATCCGGGGTCGATATGTTGGGACCGTTGGATCGACTCCAATTTCATATATGTTGATCTAGGCTTCTCTAGGATCGTGTAGGAATTCACGGAACGTGAATTGGAGTCCCGGATGCTCCGATTCAATACTTAAAGTTTGCGTAAAACGATAACCGTACGATTGTGTGATCGCGAGTGATCCGACCGTTCGATTTGGACTAAACTTTAAGGACATGTATATTAAGTCATATTGAATCTATAGGAACTTTTGGATCGGAAATTGGAGGTCATGGGCCCCTGGGCCCTAGTTCACCAAATGAAGAAAGTTTGACCACTCGGTTGACCGAGCGTCTTCCGAGGCTATCCCATCATTCAAAATTGGACCTTAGGACACCTCGTTCGTCGTACACACTTGAATCACGGGAAACTAAGATTTTATTTAAGTTCTCGTTCGAAGTGCTTTATATTAATCTAGCGCTCGTGGTTGTAAATAGGTATTCAGACAACGCATACGCAGCAGGCGGGACCCTTTTTAGGTCAAGCAGCGTGGGACTACCTATGAGTAGACTTTGTTTTCAAATAATAAGCATTATTTTATGACGGAAAAACTATGCATATTGATTTAATGGTTTGTTGAATTTATTATATAATCAATCGTTAAACTCGATATTTTTGTAAAGTATTTGCAATATGTTCGGGTTTTGGCATATTCGAGTATCTTAAGTTTATATATATTATTTACGAGAATTTCTATCTATGCTTGGTTATGTGTGGGGTACGTGGGCTGTTGATAATGAGATTATGGAAAGAGAGAGTGGATTATAGTTTTTGTCAGTTTGAAGTGCTATAAGCACTACCCCATGTAACTCCTTGGTTTTGGAAGTATGGATTGGAAATTGGGAACTTTGGATATGTGGATATGTCGGAACCCGGGCACCATTGACAGGGTGTTTCGTAGACCCTTAGCGGGGTAGTCTGCACTCGTAGGACTTATCACAGGCGCACGAGTATTGAGGATTCTGCTGTGCGTGCTGGTAGAGTCTGTCCCCCAGTTGGACAACTCGTTCCCTAGCCACATGGTCAATTGAGGATTCTTCCATGTGGGCTAGTCAAACAATCCCCCGGTTGGATTGTTTCCCTGGTACAAACTTGGTAGTGGTCATACTATATATATATATATATATATATATATATATATATATATGTATATATATGTGTGTGTATTGTGTATCGGTGAGGATACTTGCTTGCTCGCCGTGCCAACGGGTACCCGTTTCGAGAGAGTGGTTTGGGGAAATGGTTTTGTATGAGATGGGTTTTTGGATATCTTTATGAGAATTGGAATTCACCATGGTTTTGATGTGACTATATATATGTATATATTTATGATGGTTTGAATGCATATGGTTTTCGGCATCATTATCCAAATGGTGGGGTTACTATATGTTTTTTTCAACTAACGGAAACTTTGTTTTTGTCCACTCACACTTTTCTGTTTTGCCCCCCCATACAGTAGTTGACTGAGCTGAGCAGTAGAGCCGAGCCCCCAAACTTCCGAATCCCAAGCTTTCGTAGGACTCTTTTATTCGTTTCTCTCCAGTTAAACTTTACCTCTATTTGTAAATTGAATTCTATTAGTCATGCTCTGATGTCGCCCCGTTACTGTTTGATTGTGAGGCCGGAGGCCATTCATGTAAACTGTATGAATTTATCTTGTGCTTGTTGCCGGTTGGTAATATTAAATGTGTTTTTAACAGGTTGAGAAATTTGGGAATGTCCATTTAACAGGTTGATAAATTCAGGGGAGACTCGGCAGAAAGTCTCGTTTCTTTAGTACGTGGGCCCGGCATCGGTATGATGTCGGATAATTTACAGGATTCGTCCAGGATTCCAAGGAGTTCGGGGCGGGTCCTGTCACTTTTCCACTTGACATATTGTGATTGATCGAGGATAGCAAAACAGTGCTATCCCTGTTTCATATAAATTTTTCTGGATAGGAAGGATACACATTGGGTTCAAGTGGTGAACAAAAATGCTCCCTTTTTTATTACTAGCTGCAACCCAAAATTAAAACAGGTGCATGTCATGTAGGATTAGTTGTTGTCCATATTATTCATTCTTTATAATCCATGCATTATCTCCCAATACCCATCGAGTCTTTATGAAAAATATAATCTATTCAGAAAAAGAACAAATCGGGATAATTTAGCTTATTTATAGATTAATAACAAGATGTTAAAAGCAAGGTACTAAATATCGATAATATCCCCGATATTATCCCGATAATATCTGATTTTTGGGGGTCCGATATTTTAACAACGAACCATAGTGTTATCGTCAATTTATCGATAATGTCCCGATATTATCCCGATATTATCCCGATAATATCGGAAAGATATTTTCAACATTTTTATGAATGATTTGGTCAATATATCGAGATATTATTGATAATATCCCGATAATATCCCAATAATATCCCGATAATATCCCGATACGAAACTCAAAAAATGTAGAGAAGTAGCTCATTGAACTGATTTGGGCACTCTACGGAAAGTATGTCTCCTAGAGTAATACAAAAGTAGCTCATTGAGCTAATAAACAAAGCATGTCTAGCCGACAACATGCTCACATGCTTTTACAAGTCAGGAATTGGTGCCATAGGGAAGAACTATACTCGTAGAGAAAGAGGCAAGGGGACTTTGTCAAGTCAAGAAGATAACTCGTTATCTATAACTTCGGACTCTGTTGGGGTAGAAGTAGTAACTATGGTTATACTCATAACCAACCATTTCCCTACCCTTCATATCCCATTCCTGTTGGGATGGAATCAAGTGACTCATGGAAAGAATCCGAGACTCAATCTTCAAATGATTTTGCTTATGGACAACGTCAACCAATCTCGGATCCATATGGGTGGCATGTTAACAATTACATGCAAAACTATTTTGGGGATTTATCATTTGATGACTACTCTTCAAAATATACTTACTCTACACATAGAGATGATGAAGATAGTGAAAATTTTGAACCTCATAGGAACTCTATGTGGTACTAAGTCACTCATGTATCTTACCATGCAATGTATAAAGTGTAAAATATTGTAGTAATTCATTATATATAAATGATTATGGTGTGTTTAATCTTCTTTCTTTAATTACTACATATTTTCTACACTTACGGTGTTTGCCAGCTCGCTATATAATCAACTTAAATCAATTAAATCCATCATGCAATGCATTTCCTTCCAATTTTTTGTGATAAACTAATAGATAATTGACTAAATGAACATCCTGTAAAGTTTCAATAAAAATTTCCAAGTTTTTCTTACAATTTCCGTGGTTTTTATTCAATTTTTTCCGATACCGATAATATCCCGATATTTCCTGCGATATTTCCGTGTTTTTTGACTTCCGATACTTCCGATACCTCCGATATTTAAGACCTTGGTTAAAAGGTAATAATCAATCAACAGTATAGTGTAGATAACTTGTTGATACATACGTACCTGATAGCTGATTGTTGCTTAGATCAATTTCTTGCAGTGTATATAAGTTGAAGATAGTCGAAGGTACGGAACCTGAATTTAGAACGGACACATGCCATTTAGAATTAATTATTCCTCATATTTTATTCATTATTTACTATCTATGTCATTATCCCCCAATACCCAACAAGTTTTTATCATATATAGCCTATATGTAGTCCCTAGTTTCATTAATGTAAATTTTGTACAAACTTTCAAATATAGTAAAAAAAAAAAAAATCCAACATGAATAGACCCAACTACCCTCACAATTAAAAGCCAAATACATAATCTCTTCAAAGTGAGAGTTCTTTAGTATTGCATGACCTGCAAGTAATAAAAACGGAGTCTAATTTTCTAAAGAAAAAAGAACAAACTGGACTTATAGATTAATATCAAAATGTTTAAAACGTAATGATAGACCAACAGTAGAGTCTAGATAACCTGTTGACGCATACGTACCTGATAGTTTGTTAATGCTTAGATCAATTACTTGTAGTGTAGATAAGTTGAAGATAGTCGCGGGAATGGAACCTGAAAAATTATTACCGCACAAATAGAAGCTTTGAAGTTTTGGGAAGGACCCAAACCACGATGGAATGGATCCCATAAAATTGTTGTATCCGAAGCTAATAAACCTCAAGCGACACAAATAAGACAATTCATGGGGCAAAGTACTATGGAAGCTGTTATTGTAGAAGCTTAATACAACAAGGAATGAGAGGTTGCCTAAGTGTGGTGGAATGGTACCAATAAAACCCATGTTTGAGAGATTCAATGATGCTACTCTGAGATGGCGAGCACCACATGTAACGCCAACCCAGTTGCAGACGGAGGTGGTGGTTGACCAGTTGACCAAGATGTTGTGAGGGTCACTGGTGATATGGGATCTCAGAGCAAGAAGAGCAACCTGGTCCGTGGTGATGTTGGTTTGTGTTGCATCTGTGCCGATAGTTAATTCAGCCATATATAGAGAACTGTACTGCAGCACCAGCAAGAACGTGATTGACAAGAGGAAATGACTTCTCTCCTCCATGAGCACCGAAAACAGAGAAGTTTTCCTTCCAACTGCAAAGTGTGTTTCCTTTTTTTTTTTTTTTTCCTTTCCGATTGAAAACTTGAAATGATTGAATAATTTGTTGCAGTGCCAATCTATGAAGACAGAACAAGTTGCCAGAGAGTAGGGCACATGATTGCACCTCGTAGAAGAAATTCGCAAGTAGCCAAATGCAACGACTAAGACTTGTGAGAAAGGACTTCGACCAAAAAAAAAGACTTTTAAGAAAGCAAGAATGGAAAATTGGGCATCTGTTTTCACAAATGTACAAGAACTTCCTATACTGTACATATATGTCTTTATGTATTCTGTCAATCAGATATGGATGGTCAATCCAGTCTCCTTCGCATAATAAGTGACCTTCACTTTGATTTTTTTTTTCCTTCATCTTTTTATTATAGAAATATCTAATTATTCAGGCACACGAGACTTAAATTCATTGCATCAGGTTATGGTGAGTTCATAATCCATTGCTTTAAATTCATATCCCCAATAAATGTGGAATTATTGGTGCAACTCAACTACCATCATATATGTACGTACGTATGTATGTATATAATACAAGTATTATAGAGAAAAATGCTAACTTGGATTTATATATGCATCAATACAAAACAAAGAATATTGTGCCAAAGAGTGGGGCACATGATAGCAAGCTCGTGGACTA
Source organism: Prunus kanzakura (assembly GCA_020521455.1). Lineage (NCBI taxonomy): Eukaryota > Viridiplantae > Streptophyta > Magnoliopsida > Rosales > Rosaceae > Prunus > Prunus kanzakura. Next base: position 87,473 of record BPUM01001119.1, on the reverse strand, counting down.
AATTTGCAAGCAGTTAATTACAGTGCAGGGCAAGGCATCTTAGGCCTCATCTGGGACATGCTACAATGAAGGGGATTTGAGTGAGGGGCACATGATTGAAAATTGCAAAGTGTGTTTCCCTTTCTTTCTTTCTTTTCCCAATTGAAAATTGAAATCGCTGAATAATAGTAGTTGCAAACAAAGACAAGTTGGCAATGAGTGGGGCACATGATTGCACCTTGAGGGATGGAATCCTTGTCCCTAAAGGCATCTGTTTCCGAGACGGCACGGCGTTTCCCCTATGCAACGACGAAGACTTGTAATTAAGGAAGAATTGACAATTGGGCATCTCTTTCTGCACATCTTCTTCACAAATGTACAGAACTTTACAACCACAGATAAAACGCCCATGTGGCCCAACCAATGCTTTACGCTCTTAGGCCACCAGCTTCCAAAACTCAATTATTTTACACACACAAACACATGATCTTTCATTCCCAAAACTACTAATCGTATGTCTGTGATTCCAAAGCCCATTTCTAAGTGGAATCCATTTTTGGACAAAATGATTATTTGAAAAATTGGTGAAAATCTGAATACGAACAGACATGTATATTGTAAAAAGAAAATAAGCATACGGCGCTGGTCCCTGAGACAATTGGAGTAAACAGAAACGTTGAAGCTTCAGATCCAAAGTCCAATCTTTCCATCCCCTCCCTATGCACCAAATTCTCCATCTCTGTCACATGATTGCACCGTGAGGGATGGAATCCATGTAACCCTACCTCATTTCTTTCATTATAGTCAAGTGAAAGAGAGGGGACATGCAAGATGCGTATAGATGTGGAATAGTTTGAGTGAAACTATAACAAGTCTTTGAGGGTTGTTGTAGGTTGATTTCCATAAGAGTAGTGCTATTTGTATTACATTTACTGACTAAATTGCTGATCACCTCTTTGTGGGTCCTATATACATTAGATGGTCAATAAATATGGTACAAATAGTATTATTATTTCTATAAAGACATTAATCATAGCAAGTAGTAAGGTATATTGCAATCACTGCTAATACTCATCGAGCAAGTATCCCAACATTAAATTTAAGTTTAATAAATATATGGGTTTCAGAGAGATTGGCGAAGAATTTAATTATCAAGTGGCTCCTTTGGTGATTTGGAAACCACAAGTGGGGATGGAATCAAATTAATTAATTGACATTTGAACATGACATGAAAGGAATTGAAACTGACCTTAGAAAAGCCAACGGCCTTGTGAGAATTTGGCGTGGTTCACTCCAATTAATATTGTAGGACTTTGTCAGAATTCGGTGGCTAAACTCCAACATTGTAGATACCTCTAAAAGAGTAGGGCTTGTATGAAACGTAGATGGTACTGTTTCGCTATCCTCAACCAATCACAAATTGCCACATGAAAAAGTTATCATGGGTGGCACCATGATTGGCCGAGAATAGCAAAAAGTTATCACCGATGGAATGGATGATTTGCGACTAATAAGTTGGCCATGATCAAATGTCATGTGATCTGTAGCACTCAAGTCAATAATCCATGCAGACTTTTGAGATGACGTATGAAAAACATAACCTTTGGTGGTGGCGATAGAAGCACGAGTCTGGGTAGCCGGGTCAGCAGGATTGACTGCATGCTTCTGTAAGTCTGCAAGGAGGGAGAGAATTGTAGGGGGTCCTGACATCGCAGCGGAAGTAAGATGTGACCGTCGTCTAATATACATAAGACAGCAAAGTTTTTCAGTCGATCGCCGTGTAAAATTATTTTAACGACATGATCTGAAAATAAACGACGTGGAAAATATGTTAGGGTCATTACTTACGACACATTTATTTCTATAGACGACGTTGTGTTTGATGGACAACGTCGTCATCATGTAAAGGACAGCTGTGGTTCGAAATTTATACGTCATCTTTACCAAAATGACGGTCATCTAATATCTCTGAGACGGCAAAGTTTGTTAGCCAATCGCCGTGTAAAATCCTTTTAACGACATAAGAATAAAATAAAAGACGCGGATATTTCCATATAACGTCGTTTTTATAAAAGAACGACGTCCAAATAGATCTTTACGTCAATAAATTTAGCTTTGGATTTTAAATACCGTCATGAATTATTCTGTTTCCACTTCGTTTATGAGATAACAAGCGACGTGGTAATATTTAAGACGACAATTTTTGAGTTGATACAGACGAGTTCATAATCTAAGACGTTGTCTTTTGTAACGTTCAGGTTAGATATCTCGTCTTTTAGACGTCGGTATTATGGGATTGGAGTCGTGTTATTTGTAATTACATGTCGGCTCTTTAGGCTTCTCCAACGTGATATCGTTAATAATTGTTTCACAATACCGTCGTGGTTCTTCATTTTACGTTGCTTTTAGACGTCGGTAAATACATTGCAGTCGTTGAATACTCCAAAACGTCGTTTTTTAATGACAATTTTATTAAAACAGACGTCTGTTTTTCACATTTTTATCAGGACCGTTGTTTTTGTAATCTTGAACCTGTATTTTTTGTACTGATTGTTTTGTGGCCAAAACCTGCATTATGAAAGTGAAGAAAACAAATTACAATTTATTACAAATGTCATACACTGCCGTTTAGGGCATAAGTAATTTCATAAATTACAAGAGCATCATTCAATCCATATATATTCACACCCATCTCGAATATTTTGACTCCCAAACTCACCCACCAGTTCATCAAATGTGTCAACATTTGGCATCCCTCTAGTAAATGGCTCACACTCAATCCTCACATCACCTAAGACATCATCACCAATAACATCATTATATTCTCTATTAGGCATTGATAACACTACCGACCAACCACGATGCATCGGGTCGTCAACAAAAAATACTTGTTTGACTTGAGAAGCCAAAACAAATTGGTCATTCCTATGTCCAATTTTACTCAAATCTACAAGGGTAAATCCAAGTTCGTCGACTACAAGGCCAGAAGTACTATTTATCCAATCACACCATCTTGTGCCTAGATGTTAAATTTAACACATTTAATAAGATAGCTCCTATATGATGGCACTGCCATGTTTGGACCAGCTGCTAGCCACCTCAAACTTTCTGATACGCCATGATTGTCTTCCTCATTAAGTTCACTTTGAACCTGCAAATTAATCATATCTTAATTCAATCTAACATAGAAAGAAGAAAATTAAAAGTCCATTATATTATTCAATAACATATACCTTGAAGCGTAGCCATTGAATGAAAATGCTATTATGCTTATCTTGCAGCCACTTTGTTCTCTTTCTAAATTTTGGATAAGCGGTCTTGATGTGGATCATATGTTCCCTATATGACACGAAAAATTCAAGCATTACAGTCCCAAACATATAAGATAAACATAAGGAATAATTTAAAATGGAAACTTAACGAATAAAACTCATACTCGATATAAGGTAGGATTTCCTCCGTATTCTCCAAGACATATAGATGTGCTTGGTTCAACAGGTCCTGATCAACTAAGCTCACGGTGCAACCTGATAATGGCTTTGAAACTCCTATCTTCTGACTTGATGGCACTCCAATTGTACTAATATCAAATAAGTGTTCGGTGCAAAATTCTACAGCTTCTTCAGCTATATAACGCTCAGCAATGCAACCTTCAGGATGAGTACGGTTCTGATCATACCCCTTTAGAATTTTCATATATCTTTCGAACGGATACATCCATCTAAAATAAACTGGCCCACATAGACGAACTTCTCTGACAAGATTTACTACTAGATGAACCATGATATTGAAGAATGAAGGTGAAAAGTATTTTTCAAGCAAACACAAAGTAACTACTACATCTTCTTCCAACTTATCTAGATTGGAAACATCAACCATCTTTGCACATATAGCATTGAAGATGAAGCACAAAAGAGTTATTGCATATCTTGCAAGCTTCTCCAAAACAGAATGAATTGCTACATGGAGCAATTGTTGCATTAAGGTATGACAATCATGTTATTTAAGGTCAAGAAGTCTTGAATCTTGTAAAGATACAAGATTTTTTATATTTGAAGAATAACCTTCAGGGACCTTCATACCATATAAAGAATTGCAAACCGCTCTCTTCTCTGCTCTTGACAAATTTCAAGGCCCTGGAGGCAAACGAGTACGTCTTTCTCCAGACTCGAGTTGCAAATCAATTTTGACCCCCTTGTTCAATAAATCTAACCGAGTAGCAATCCCATCTTTATTTTTTCCAGGGATCTCCAGCAATGTACCAATGATACTATCGCAAAAATTCTTCTCAATGTGCATAACATCTAGGACATGCCTCACATGAAGGTATTTCCAATACTTGAGATCAAAGAATTTTGACTTCTTCTTCCAACAAACTCTGTCACCATCATTTTCACCTCCACCTCCCCATTTTTTTGAGCCCCATGTATAATTAATACCTTGAACTATTTGTAGCACTTCTACTCGGGTTAATGGCTTTGGAGCCGTGTCATATTCAGGTTTCCCATTAAAAGCTGAACGCTGCCTCCGATATGGATGATATGTTGGTAACCATTTTCTATAGCCAATGTAACAAATTTTGTGGCCATTTTTCAACCTGTGACTACGTGTATCATCACCGCAAATTGGACAAGCTTTATATCCTTTAACAACACAACCGGATAAGTTTCCATAGGCGGAGAAATCATTAATTGTCCACATTAATGCAGCTCTGAGTGTAAAGTATTCTCCTATATGTGCATCATACACTCCTCTAATCCCATCTCACAAAGATTTTAAATCATCAATCAAAGGCTCCAAGTAGACGTCTATATCATTTCCGGGTTGTTTAGGACCGGAAATCAATAAGGTCAACATCATGAACTTTCGTTTCATGCACAGCCATGGTGGGAGATTATATGTAACTAAGATAACTGGCCAGCAACTATATCTGCTACTTAGAGAACTGTGGGGATTGAATCCATCAGTTGAAAGTGCCAATCTCAAGTTTCTCATCTCATTACCAAACTCGGGCCATTTATCATCAACAAGTTTCCAAAACGGGGAATTCGCCAGATGAGACGTCTAACCGTCAATTGATTTTCTAGCAGCATGCCAAGTCAAACTCTTAGCTGTCTCATGTGATTGAAACATCCTTTTAAACCTTGGAATTGGAGGAAAATACCACACCACCTTCGCTGGCACACCCTCTTTCAAGATTGAATCTTTGCCTTCCTTCCACCTTGAGATACCACAAGTAGGACAATTAGTTGAATCTTCATACTCCTTCCTATACAAGATGCAATCATTGGGGCATGCGTGGATTTTCTCATAACTCAGCCCCAACGCACACAAAGTCTTTTTTGCCTCATACATAGAGGCCGGTACTGTTTTTCTTATGGAAGCAAATCGCCTTGAAGTATCAATAATTCTGTAAAACAGACATCACTCATCCCATGTTTTGCCTTCAAATTATACAACTTCACTAATGTCAATAACTTGGTGTACTTTCTACAACTAGGGTACAATGGTTGATCTCCATCCCCAATCGCATTGTCAAACTCATAAAAATTGGATCCAAAATCACCTAAATCATTATCATCCATCTCCATTTCTTCAGACACAAAATTGTACCTACTATGGTCATCATCTTCTTCAACATTTCTACTAGCATTAGTAGTTGCTTCTCAAGGTTCTCCGTGAAATGTCCAATTCTTATAGCTTTGGTCAACTCCATTAAAGTATAAGTGATCCCTTATAATTCCAACCCCAAACAATTTCAAATTCACACATTTAACACATGGACAACGGATATGTGTTGTAGTTAGAAGATTTTCTAAAGAAAATTAAAAAAATGCTTCCACCCCTAACTCATATGCCTTCGATCTTCTATCCGAGTGCATCCATGACTTATCCATCTCCGACACTATACCCTATTATCTATAATAAAGTGAAAAGACAAGCAATGACCATCACTATAGCAGATTATATATGATCCAAAACTTCTAGTCGATAGAACTATGAATTCCTAGTTTATAGGAATCAAGGAACGAGAGGAATTTTAAGACAATTAGAGAAAACAAAAGGAAGAAGCTAAGGAACTACTTTGAGTTCTGCTTATCTATTTCATTCATCAAATGAGGTTTATATACAAGTTCATCATCCTAAATTAGAAAACTTAAAATAGCAAGTGTTTATAAACCATAAAAGTTGAATGGTTTTTAAAACACCTACGTACATATGCCATACAAAGTTGGTGGTTTAAAACCAATTGTTTTAAACCACAAATTATTTATGGTTTTAAAATAATTAAATAATGATATAATAATATATGATTATTTAATTATTTCGTTTGTAAGATCCTCCTGGATCATGGCTCCCCCATTTAAGGTGCTTGAGCTCCTGGTCAAGCTAAATTGTGAGATGAGGAAACTCTGTTATTGCCTTGTCTCGAATATACCACTTCGACTTGCTAGGAAGTTGACCTTTATTGCCAATGCGGAAATACTCATACTTTCCATGTCGGGTCTCTCGAACCTTCTGTTCTAAGATACAATCCTCCTGCAAAGGATCTTCTTGTTCAATCTTTAAGTCATCAACTGATGGAAGACGTGTGTCTTCATCGGGATCATCATCAAGTAGAGATGGCTCAAAAAGCTTAAGATTCTCGGCATTGATGACTGAGTACATATGCATGTATGGTGGTAATTCAAGTTGAAAGGCATTATCACCAATTTGTTTGATGATCTTGAATGGTCCATAACGAATAGGCTTCAGTTTCTTGCCTTCACCGGTTAGCTGCTCCTTTCCAAGGTGTAACCATACTAGGTCACCTTCTTTGAAGTTACATGGCACATGATGCTTGTCATGGCGAGCTTTATATCGTTGCTGAGAACGTTTCAATTGTGCTTCCACTTCAGTATAAATCTTTCTGACTCGTTCAAGAAATTTCTGTGCTCGAATTTGTTCTTCTTCTTCTTTCCCACTTAATGGTTGGCCACCCATAGTGAATGCTAAATCAAAAGGACTTTGGGGTAAATAACCCAAACAAACCTCAAATGGAGATTTGAGTGTGGAGCCATAAATTGCTCGGTTAAAAGCAAACTGTAAGTAAGGGAGACTTTCATCCCAAGTCTTCGGATGCTTGGAATTGTAACCCCTTAACAAGTGTACCATAGTCCGGTTTACGACCTCCGTTTGCCCATCTGTCTGTGGATGAAATGCAGTGCTTCTTTTCAATCTTGTATCCATCATTCCCCATAACGACCTCCAGAAATGGCCTAAGAATCAACTGTCTTTATCAGAAATAATCGATGTAGGTAAGCCAAAATGCTTCCAAACATGTTGGAAAAATAACTTAGCAGCTCCTTCTCCAGTAACGGTCTTCTTGCACGAAATGAGAATCACCATCTTACTGAAACGATCTACCACCACAAACAAGTAGTCATTTCCAGACTTGGTTTTAGGCAATCCACCTAAGAAATCCATCGAGATACCCTCCCAAGGTCTGCTAGGTACTGGCAATGGAAGATACAATCCTAACTTTCTGTTGGAAGGCTTCGATGTGTTGCATAGAACACAACCTCGAATGTATCGCAAAACATCGAGATGCATCTTTGGCCAATACACATAGCGATGAAGATTCAATAAAGTCTTCTCAACTCCAAAATGTCCTGCTACTTTGGAAGTATGAGCCTCACGAATCCACTGCAATCTGTCGCCATCTTCTGGAATACACAAATGTGTTCCCTTGTACATTAGTCCATCCTTCAATTGGAACTCACTAGTCTGTCCTTGTTGTAGCTTGGCATAGGCTGAGTGGAAATCAGTATCTGTGTCATACCCTTTGGCATATTCAGAAGGAACAATGGGTTGGATTTGCATAGCCACTAGTAATGCGGAACTAACTGGTGTAGGTGGTCTAGATAACATATCTGCCAACTTGTTAGTTGCTCCTTTCTTGTACTTTATCACAATATTGAATTGTTGTAGGTAAGACATCCATTTCATATGGCGAGCTTGCTGCAACTTAGACTGTGTTGTTAAAAACTGAAGAGGTTTATGATCTGAGTGAACTACAACTTCTTTTCCCAACAAGTAAGCTCTCCAATGCTTCACTGCTTGATGCATTGCATATAGCTCCTTGTCATAAGTCGGATAATTCAATACCGGTCCACTAAACATCTCAGAATGGTATGCAACTGGTTTCCCATCCTGAAATAATACGGCTCCCATAGCATAGTTCGATGCATCTGCTTCTACTTCAAATGGTTTCTGCAGATTTGGTAATGCTAGTACCGGGGCCTCTGTAATCTTTCGTTTCAACAATTGGAAAGATTCTTCATGATTTCTTGACCATTCAAACTTTTGATTGGCCTTTGTAAGAGAATGTAAGGGTGCTGCAATTTGTGAAAAGTGCCAAATAAACTTTCGCAAATATTGACATGCACCTATAAAGCTCCGAACTTCAGTTACTGAACGGGGCGTAGGCCATTGAGAAATCACTTGTACCTTCTCTAGGTCCATTTTCAATTCTCCTGCACCAACAATGAATCCCAGGTATACAAGGTGTTGTTTCCCAAATTCACACTTCTTACCATTTAACTGTAACTGATTTGTTCGTAGAACCTCCAAAACTTGAGCAATATGATGAAGATGGTCCTCCCATGTGACACTAAATATGAGAATGTCATCTAAGTATACAATGACGAAGTCGTCAATGAAAGGGCGGAGTACCTCATTCATCAATCGCATGAAGGTAGCTGGAGCATTGCATAATCCGAATGGCATGACTAACCACTCAAACAGTCCCTGCTTTGTTTTGAATGCAGTCTTCCAAGTATCTTCTTCATGGATGCGGACTTGATGATAGCCAGATTTGAGATCAAGCTTAGTGAAGTAGCGTGCACCATGTAGTTGATCTAGCAGGTCATCAATCCTCGGCAATGGATACCGATTCTTGATGGTTATTTTGTTGAGTGCCCTATAATCAACACACATACGCCAGCCTCCGTCTTTCTTAGGCACAAGTAACACTGGTGAACCACATGGTGAGCAGCTAGGTTTAATGACTCCTTGTTCAAGAAGTCCCTGAATTTGCTTCTTGATCTCGTCAGATTCTGTCAAAGAAGTACGATACAAACCCAAGTTTGGTAGAGGTGAATCTCCTACCAACTGGATCTCATGTTCCACAGCTCTCCGTGGTGGCAAACCCTGCACATCATGAAATAAATCCTTGAATTTCTCTGTAATTTCCCTATGCCTGAGCATTGCGTAGGAGATAAAGACAATGTAGACAATGTCACAGCTCCAGAACTCTGATCTTGCGGTCGAATCATCAACAAAACGAATCGCCCACATGAATTGACTAACCTTTTGGCTTGGTTAGCTGTCAGCAAATTATCTGTAAGCAAATTATTCGTAGCTTGAGGCTTGCAAGCGTTGATGTGGAACTCCTTCCCATCCTTCACAAGTCGATACTTGCGAAGCCTCCAATAGTGAATGGCATCTCGGTCCCATAAATATGGACTGCCTAATATGACTTGGCAAACATCCAAAGGAACCGCCTCACATGTCACCTCATCGATATATCGATTGGTGATAGCAAATTTGAAGGTACATTGCTTCGTAATCTGTAAGTCAACGTCCTTCTGAATCCATCCTAGTGGGTACGGCTTAGGATGTGGTGTGGTGTCTAAACCCACTTTTCTTACTAAAGGCTCTGAAATCAGGTTTTTCTGACTTCCAGGGTCAATGATAGCTTGTACAACACTTTGCTTCACCTGAATATTCACATGAAACAACTCTTCACGATTGTACGTGTCTTCAATATCTGCTGGTCTTGTCATAAGGGTAAGTGTAACGTCAGGTTGCTTCAACTTTGGAAGCTCTTCTGCCTGTTGTGCAATTAAGGTGGCTTTTCTGTCATTTCTCCCCTGGTTGTTTTTCTCGCCCTTTGGTCGCAACTCAGGATGGAGTATCCAACACTTGTCTTTGGCATGTCTGCTGGTTTGACAGTGATCACAGTAGACCTTCTGTGTCTGACCTTCCTTGTTTTGCTTCCCCTTTTTCTGCCAGTCAGTTTTGTTGACAGGTTTTGATCTGTCATCCTTCTTGTCAGTTCTTTTATTTTTCGCCTCAATGGCGATGGCCTTCACAGTAGCTTCTTCAATAGTATCTACAGTGAACAATTTTAGTTCTTTCCGTATGTAGTCGGCAAGACCTCCGGTATACTTCATGAAAACGTTGTAGTCGTCGACGTCAATGTCCAAAACCATAGCTTGATTATGAAACTTTGTTGTATACTCTTGTACAGGCTGCCCAAATCTTTGTCTGAAGTGTTGCCACTTGTACCATCTTTCATCTTCATAGCCAACTGGATAGAATTGTTTTCTTAAAAGCATATTGAAGTTCTTCCAAGTCAATTCTGAGACATCATACCGTCTCCGATAGGACTTCCACCATGTAAGGGCATGGCTTGAAAGTTTCAAACTCGCAAATTTAATCTTTTGCACATGAGAATACTTATAAACTGTGAAATAAGTTTCTAATGTATCTATCCAGTTATCTAGCTTTTCAGGATCAACATCGCCCTTATATATAGGGATATCAACCTTAAAATCAATTTTTAAAGTATCAATAGAATTTTTGTTGTGACCTGATTCAGCTTCCTTTTTCACTGGATCAGCTTGTGTGTCATCTTCATCTTCGCTATCATCAACAAACTTTTTCTTGAGCTTTTGATCAGGCTCATATGAAGTTGATGGACGTTAAGGTTTTCCAGTCTTCAAACCCTCCACGAGTTTAAGGATTGATGTAGACAAGTTTTCAACTTGCTGCTCAAGCTTAGTGATACGATCGCCATCACTAGATGTATCCTGTTTGTTTTCTCCAGTCATAATGTCTCTCTTGGACCTTGGCTTTCGGTGTACGAGCAAAGGACCTAAAAGTTCTTCTCCAGAAGCTTTGCGTTGGTTGCGAGTTGAGACCATAAACCACCGTCACCCTCTCGGATCTGGTGCTCTGATACCACTTGATCCAAAACTTCTAGTCGATAGAACTATGAATTCCTAGTTTATAGGAATAAAGGAACGAGAGGAATTTTAAGACAATTAGAGAAAACAAAAGGAAGAAGCTAAGGAACTACTTTGAGTTCTGCTTATCTATTTCATTCATCAAATGATGTTTATATACAAGTTCATCGTCCTAAATTAGAAAACTTAAAATAGCATTCAATGAATTTACAAGCATGATATTAGGGTTTGTACTTACAGGTAGGCAGAGCTCACAGATTATGGCCAACTTGGATTCGACGGAGCCTGGAGAGCCCAACGTTCTTTGAATTAGACTTGAAGTGAGAGAGCGAAATGTTTAGGGTTCAGGGTTACAAGTATAAGACTTAGAGCTAAATCTGAAAATTTTAGGTCGTGGGGAAATTTTTAGAAAGCGCGCTTCTTAAAACATCGACGAAAAACAACAAAACCGTCGTTAAAATAGTTAAAAAAAACATGACGCTTATTACATTAAATGCATCGTGGTAACTAGCCATACTACGCAAAAAAAAAATTAAAAAAAACTGACGTATTAGAAACTAAGTAATATATGAGGGGTTTGGTTTTGATGGGATTCGAACTCGTGCGCGAACGGGTGGAATGGTCAGAAAATTAAATAGAAAAAAATACCCTAAACCCTAAACCCTAAATTGTATATATATTTTAAAATAATTTTAAAAAATGGTTTAGGGTTTTAGGGCATAAAATATCTCAACCACAAATCCTAAAGCCCAAAAATAAACATTTAACCCCCTAAACCCTAAACCATAAACCATCAAACTATAAGTGATGTTGTGACTCATCAAAACATTTTTTTGGTTTGGTGGTCATTTTAAATTTGCATAACTCAAACATCATTTTTGAAAGCTTAAGGGGGAATAAAATATCTCAATGACTTCAAAGGAGTTGACGGTGCATTTTTTGGATTTATTTTAAATTTATTTTGAATATTTTGAATTAAATAGAATAAAATATTATTAAAAACCACGTCGGCGCTAAGAAAAGAACAACGTTGTAAATTGCAATAAACGACTTAAGCAATACAAAAGTCGTCATTTAAACGAATAAACATGGCCGTTTTTACCCACATCGACGTACAAACTGTATTCCACGACTCAAATTATGACTTATCTCCGTTTAATAAAGTCATTACCACATCATCTATCTCACCAAGAGCGTCATCTGAATATCCTTTTACGTCTTTTTTGTTTCAATCGATGACGTTGTTATTTGTGTACAACGTCGGTTTAAGGAAACGACGGTTTAGAAAGCAGAATTCAACTTTCTGTCGTTACAAATTTGGTTTATCATGAACTTGGGTTTTTCACAACATGAAAACCGCAACAAATTTACAAGGAGGTTCAGCTCAAGCCAAATTAAGAACAAAATATCTCAATGACTTCATAGGAGTTGATGGTGCATTTTTTTGATTTATTTTAAATTTATTAGGGTTTAGGGTTTAAATTTTAAATTTATTTTAAATAGAATTAAATATTATTACAAACCACGTCGGCACTAAGAAAAGAACGACGTTGTAAATTGTAATAAACGACTTAAGCAATACAAAAGTGATCGTTTAAACGAATAAACACGGCCGTTTTTACACACACCGAAGTACAAACCGTATTCCACGACTCAAATTATGATTTATAGCCGTTTAAAGTCATTACCACGTCATCTATCTCACCAAGAGCGTCGTCTGAATATCCTTTTACGTCTTTTTTGTTTCAAACGATGACGTTGTTATTTGTGTACAACGTCGGTTTAAAGAAACGACGGTTTAGAAAGCAGAATTCAGCTTTCTATCGTTACAAATTTGGTTTAGCATGAACTTAGGTTTTTCACAACATGAAAACCTCAACAAATTTAAGGGAGGTTCAGCTCAAGCCAAATTAAGAACAAAATATCTCAATAACTTCATAGGAGATGACGGTGCATTTTTTCGATTTATTTTATATTTATTATGAATATTTTGACTTAAATAGATATAAACACAAACAAACCACATCGGCGCTAAGAAAAGAATGACGTTGTAAAACGTATTAAACGACTTACTTGTAAAAAAACTGTCGTTTAATGTCTATCACCGACGTACAAACTGTATATCACGACTCAAACTATTAAGAACAAAGTTGGGTCGTTTTTATTTATGAGTTAACACAGCGGCTTATTTTTAAACCGTCGTCTTTACTTTCTACAGGGTTGACTTCATAGCTGCAGTCATTGTTTTTAGGTTCATATTTTAACTCGGAATAAAACCTTTTTAATAACGACGCTTTTTTAATTTGGTGCGTCGTGTTTTAAAAATATCTATGCGGATCCCGGATTTTTAGGTGTTTAAGTTATGTATCTACATTGATTTTCTATTACCGTTGTCTTTTAAAAAACGACAACAGTTTTTTGATCTATCGTCGTTGTTTTCTGGTCGTCTTTTGCACTTTTTGTAGTAGTGTAACCGCTTATATCTCACTAGTTATTTAAGTTTAAAATTGGGTTTTACACATAAATATATAGAATGATGGGTATGTGTATTGGAAATAGAAATTGTGGGAACTTACAAACCCTAAATTTTATTAAGAAACCACAAAAGGGCACAACAATACAACAAAAAGTAAAAATCCAACCAACTAAGCTCAGCAATAAGGATATAATTTTTTAGTGGAAAATGTTGGGAACACTGACTTATATCATGATTTGATTTTTCTTTGGCCTACCAGTCAATTCTTTTCTGTGGAAAATTCTTTTGACTTTGTCACTCAAATTGTAGAAATATGGTTTTGTGGCTTTTAAAAGGCAACGTGACGTGTGGGATGGGCTGCCAATTTTGAAACTTATTATCTTCTTTGAGATGCCAGTGCAGCATTTATGCGTGTGGGGAACGCTCGGTGGATTGGTCCATTGGAGAAGACAAAATAATGGTGTCATTTGGGATAGACTTGGGGAATTGATCCGGCAACGAGTCTTTCAGTCATTTGCCAAGTTGGTCCCTTCAGCCTCGTTTGTTATGGAACATTGTCTTGGCATGAACTATGCTCAGAAATTGTCTTGGCTTGAATTGGCTTAAGTTGAATAACACTTATCCAGTGTTTGGTGATGCTTGGATTGGGACTAAATTTAAATTGATTAAAATATCAATAAATAGGATGATATATTTTAACTTTTGTTCTTCTATACAAACGTGAGTTAAAAATATTCCGAAGTTTTATTTAATAAGATTTATTTTTTAGGTTTATAGGGTTTTAAATTTGAGAGCATTTGTGTCTATTTAGATGAGTTTTTGTTATATTTGAAATATTTTACAAAAACTGGCATTTTTGAAATTAAGGATCAAGTTTTGGCTATTTTTGTTAAATTCTCCAGTCTCAAGAAAGATGGCGCCATGTATGTCTTTACGTATTTCAGATTGTGTGAAAGATCATGAACACGCATATAAAGAAATCTAACAAACTTTACAAATCGAATATGAGTTGAAGATTTAATCACACAACCCAAAATTCGTCAAGACTAGGCTCCATGACATTACTATTTCTCAAGCTCAACTGGTAATTATTTCACCGATTTTTCTGGTTCCAAGAAGTGGACATGCCTTAATAATAGGGGGAATGCTAGCAACCTTCTCTCTAACCTTCTCTTTTGGACCTTCTCTCTTCTCTTCATGACATGTATCACTTCTCTTTCACTTAAATCAATGTTTTTAATTACAGAAAAAATGTTAATTGTGTTTCCATATTTGCCCTTGATAAACCGGTCCAATTCTCCTGTTTCTTTTATCAACGTGGAAAACACAAAAACTAATTCTTAAAGATAAAGAAAAAATCAGGTCCAAAAATGTCAATTTTTGTAAATTATTTCAAAGATAGCAAAAAACACACCTAAATAGACACAAATGCCCTCAAATTTAAAACCCACATAAACCTAAAAAAGAAAACCCTATTAGATTGGGAATCTTTGTACATACGTTTGCAGACGTATTGCTGCCTTAGTCAAACAGTAAGTGCAGTTCTTCTTTGATTCTTCATTCAGTTTCTTCTTCGTCTATTCTTCATATTATATTATATTACATATAGGGTAGACATCCAAAAACAATTGAAAAACAACAAATTTTTTTTTTTTTTTGGTGAATTGAACAGAAAATTGTATACAGTGAATCTGAATTGTGAAGCATAAGAAACATAAGCCAGACTTTTTCCATTCACATCAAGATAAAAGTTTTCTCTGTCTGCAAATTACTGCACTTTAAACTTCCTTGCCTAACTTCTATGGTTTTTAATTCCCTTTTATATTTAATTTGCATTTTAGGTATTAATAGGGAGTTTTAATTACAATTATGGCAGTTAATGAAATGCTTGGAATACATTATAAATAAAATATAAAGTCTAATGGCAACTATGTAAAAATTTATGAATACTATAACCGCTTATGTCTTACTAGTCATTTAAGTTCAAAATTGGGTTTTACACGTAAATATATAGAATGATGGGTATATGTCTAGGAAATAGAAATTGTGGGAACTTACAAACCCTAAATTTTATTAAGAAACCACAAAAGGGCACAACAATACAACAAAAAGTAAAAATCCAACCAACTAAGCTTAGCAATAAGGATATAATTTTTTAGTGGAAAATGTTGGGAACACTGACTTATATCATGATTTGATTTTTCTTCGGCCTACAAATCAATTCTTTTCTGTGGAAAATTCTTTTGACTTTGTCACTCAAATTGTAGAAATATGGTTTTGTGGCTTTTAAAAGGCAACGTGACGTGTGGGATGGGCTGCCAATTTTGAAACTTATTAGCTTCTTTGAGAAGCCAGTGCAGCATTTGTGCGTGTGGGGAACACTCGGCGGATTGGTCCATCAGAGAAGACAAAATAATGGTGTCTTTCGGACAGACTTGGGGAATTGATCCAGCAACGAGTCTTTCAGTCATTTGCCAGGTTGGTCCCTTCAGCCTTGTTTGTTATGGAAGATTCTCTTGTCATGAACTCTGCTCCGAAATTGTCTAGGCTTGAATTGGCTTGAGTTGAATAACACTTATCCGGTGTTTGTTGATGCTTGGATTGGGATTAAATTTAAATTGATTAAAATATCAATAAATAGGATGATATATTTCAACTTCTGTTCTTCTATACAAACGTGGGTTAAAAATATTCCAAAGTTTTATTTGATAAGATTTATTTTTGGGCTTCTTGGATATAGGTCCATTTTCATCAAGATATAATGGATGCAGTCCACATGCTCTCTTTTCAATTGCAGTCCAATCTCACCAATTACGCAATTAGTATGTCCATAATTTTTTAAAATTTTACAGGATATGCCACTTTCTTAAATGGAATTATATGAAAACACTTCCCTAAAATTCAGTGTTTCCTTATATATATGTGTATGTGTATGCATTTCCTTATATATATATAATGCATTTTCCTTGTATATATATGTACCTGCCTTACAGGTAAGTGTTTTTTTCTTGAGTTTTCTTAATCAGTTTTTTCTGGAGCTTCATATTTATATACATACGTACCTATCTTCCATGTAATAGTGTTTTTTTTTGGTTTTTCCAAAGAAATTTTGTATGGATTTTTATCTCAGTTGAGTTTAAAGATCCATACCAAGATATTATATGAGTTCAATTACCTGGGCTAGAGGGTATAACTACCTAGACTAGAGGTAATTTATGGATTTAATTACCAGGACCAGAGGTAATTTATGGGTTTAATTACCTGCATACTGCATACGAGGTGTATGCATAGGTACCTTACCGATTGTTAAGGTATGAAGTTTTTATGAACTCTTATTACAAATTCTGATGTCGGTATACCTTGGGCAAATTTCAGAATTCAATAAATAGATTTGCAATTAAATTCAAATCAAATATGATAATTAATGTCCTACAAATCAATAACTTACCAATTTTACGAATTGATAATTTACCTCATTTATGTTTTAGGTGCATAACTGGAACAAAAAATAAAAAATAAAAAAAAGTAAATATTAATAAATTGAAAAAGGCATGTAATCTTATGTGGCGCAAAAGTCAAAGGACTTGGATCAACAACAATTTCTATGCGGATTGCACCCAATATCTCTCCTCATAATTGGACTTATGCCAAATTTTCTATTTATTTTTTAGGTTTATACGGGTTTTAAATTTGAGAGCATTTGTGTCTATTTAGGTGAGTTTTTTGCTATATTTGAAATATTTTACAAAAACTGACATTTTGAAATTAAGGATCAAGTTTTGGCTATTTTTGATAAATTCTCTAGTCTCATCATAAAGAGAGCTGAAACAGATTCTGAGAGAGAGCAGAAGTCTTGAGCCGTTCCTGTTCTCGCTGGGATTGTTGCAGCTGCGATTGAATGAGTTTAGAGGTCGTGTACTTAAGAAAGATGGTGCCATTTATGTCTTTACGTATTTCAGACTGTGTGAAAGATCATGAACACGCTTATAAAGAAATCTAACAAACTTTACAAATCGAATATGAGTTGAAGATTTAATCACACAACCCAAAAATTCGTCAAGACTAGGCTCCATGACATTACTATTTCTCAAGCTCAACTGGTAAGTATTTCACCGATTTTTCTGGTTCCAAGAAGAGGACATGCCTTAATAATAATAGAACTTGGGGACCATATGGGGGTTATTAATGCAGTTCACTTTCAATTTGATTAGTCAAAGTCTGATGTCTAACTAAACCGACTTCCAATTGATATTTCCATGCTCACAAGTCAAACTTTATTCAAACTCATTGATATTTCCAATTGACATTGACATGTTGCCTCTATGTACTAAAATCCTTTTCAATCTCAATGACCTTGATATCAACCCCTTAATTAATAAGCGCAAGCAGACCTAAGCCTCCTAAACTTACTATTTATAGCGTGCCTGCTGCAACTGATAAAAATCACCAAAGCTAGCTTAACCAAATTTTAAAAGTTGGATTAAGCACTATTATAAGTGGCAGCATAAGAAGGGTTTTCAATGCAGACCCGTCTTGCTTTCCAAGGAGCTCTTCTGGGGCTCTGGTTCTGCTTGTTTGCGGTAAGCTTCTGCTACAGCAGTGCAGAGACTGTTGAGGTAGCTGGAGAACAAGTACTACTAGACAAAGCTTTTTCAGGTGAGATATATATTTATATGTGTGTAATTATATATTAGTCTTGTGACCACATAATGATAAGTAACATTCTTGTGCATCTCTTGTGCACATGCATGTCCAAATTGAAGAGCTCCAAACAGAGGCTGCAGAGCTCAATGAAGAAGGGAAGTTTGCAGTGCTTCCTCCAAAACCCTTCTTCAAGAAACCACCTGTACATAAGATTCCCATTGTAAAGAAGCCATTTCCACCGAAGCCCTCCTTCAAGAAACCACCTCTACATAAGATTCCCACTGTAAAGAAGCCATTTCCACCACAAGTTCCAATCTTCAAGATTCCACCCTTTAAGAAGCCGGGTCATCCCCCGGTGCTAGTTGCGGAACGAAAACTTCTTGATTCTGGATATAATTATCCAGTATATCCGACGGCACCTATCCCTCCTCACAAGTAGGCCTCTTCCTCCACCCTTTCCAACATTCAAGAAGCCTTTTCCTCCACATCCTTTCCTTTGTAAGCTACTCCTTCCTTTGGTTTCCCTAAAGCTAGCCTAGTGTTCTTTCAACTATAACAATATTGTTAAGGGATGAAAGCATAGAAGTTATGTATTGGTATAGAATAAATTTCTGCATGGAGAGAGAGAGAGAGAAGAAAAAAACGATATGACTACGAAAGAAGAAACTGTTCTTGGAACTTTATTATATATTTCTGCTTGTTCTTGCTGTTATATGGCTACTGTGTAATACCAACTTTGCATTTATCAGTTCAAGGAAATATTTTTCAATAATTCCATAGAATCAACCTTAACCCTCAGCACATGGGACTTTTTCTGGATTAATTAGTACTCAAATGGTGAATTATCAAAAGGAAAAGAACCACTAAACCTACTTAATTATGGACCAGTTTAATCTTAATCTTGAAATGACCCAAGTCCTTCCTGAAACCGTGCTCTCAATCTTGGCATCTGACAGCCATTTGTACTTCGCCCTCCATTATGGCAAAGAATGATCAGATTTCATAGACAATATGAATACTTGAAAATTCGAACATAACTTGAAGATATAATTAATCACACAATCCAAAACACTGTGGCGCTATCCGAGTCAATCACTTATTGTTATGTGTTTTAATTTTCCCACATGACAATGCAACTTTCCGAGTGCAACGGTGGCATCCATGTTACATCTAAGTTCTTCTCCTAGACTAGCTTCCATGACATTACTACTTCTCAAGCTCAAGTACTGGCAATTATGTCACCGATTCTTCTGGTTCTGAGAAGAGCAAATGCGTTAATCAAAACTTTAAGGCGACTCATGGAGGCTATTAATGCAGTTCCCTTAGCACTCTATTCAAGCCTTGGGGACCAAACTTTCAATTTGTTTATCAAAGTCTAATGTCTAAAGTAAACCTACTTCCAATTGTTATTTCAATGCTGACAAGTCAAACTATATACAAATTTAGAGCATTCACAATCATGCTCCCTATTTTTTAGTTAAAATTTAGCTAAAAATACACAAGCTATTTTGGGAGCTTTCTAAATAAAATTTGAACTCCAATCATACTCCATAATTTAGGGAGTCATAAATACTATAGTTATTTTTTAAGAAAAATTAGGTATTAGACATAATTAATTTTATTAATTAGTATTTGAGACATTGGGTATTTTTGTTTGGGTTTTAATACTTAGGAAAGAATTGTTATTTTGAATTAGGCCAAAAAGAAGGCCTAGATTCGTTGGGCCTGTCTAAATTA
Organism: Prunus kanzakura; assembly: GCA_020521455.1. Classification (NCBI taxonomy): domain Eukaryota; kingdom Viridiplantae; phylum Streptophyta; class Magnoliopsida; order Rosales; family Rosaceae; genus Prunus; species Prunus kanzakura. The sequence goes on along the minus strand of BPUM01001119.1, from coordinate 67,625 downwards.
TAAAGGTTGTTTAAAACCAGATCTCAACCCCTCTCTCCTCTTCCTAAGAGCATGTCTAGCCTTGAGCCAAAATTGGGCAAAAGGCCCCCCAAGGCAGCCCAAGAGAGCTCCAGCGGGAGAGAAGAAGCCCGGGCAAATGGTGGGTCCCACACCAAACTAGGCAAGCCCACGGGCAGATCTTGCCTGGGCTGCAGCCCAAATGCGCTGACGTCATCGTGACGTCATGGTGATGTCAGCGACTGTAAATTCAAATTTTTTTTACCGTTGGCGCGTGACGGTAAAAAAAATTTGATTTCACCGCGCTGACGTCAGCGACTGACATCTCCCAACGAGAAGACGCCACGTGACGCTTCCCGGATGCTTTGATCGTTTTTTGTCCAGAAATCTGACGGACTAGATTTTTTTGGGTAAAAAAATTGCAAATTTTTTTTAAAAATACTGAAAAATTCTGGATTTTTTTTCCTATAAATATATAACCATTTTATTCACTTTCCACACCAAATCTTCATACCAACTCTTCTCCTTCCAGTATTTTTTACTTTCCACTCACATTTTTCTATTACAAAATTCCATTTGTGCAAAAATATAAATGGCCTCTTCCATCGAAGCCAGAGGGTCGTGGACAAACTTTCGAAGAGGTCAAAATCTTGGCGACGAGGTAAAAAATAATAATTTCCGTTTTATTCAATTTAATGTCATATATATATATATATATATTTTTTTTTTTCTTTCTTTCTTGCATTTCTAATTTCATTTTTTAAATAGATTATTCAAGGCAAAACAAAAAAGAGGAAAACCATTACACATGGCTCCTCAAGTGAGCAATGCCCGCAATCGGCTCCAGTGGTGCGTTCCGTGTCGGAAATAATGGCACTATTACGTCCTCTGAAGGAAAATACTACCCCACGTCGTGATCCGGTGGAACCGCCTTCCCTAATGATTGATTCGTCCTTGTACTCGATTAACTCGGACTATGAAGACCGGGAGTATTTCAATTGTATGATGAGTGAGTAGGTATTTCAATTGTATGATAAGTGAGATGTGAATTTTATAATAAAAATGGACACATGGCAACCAAAAATCTTATCCGAAAATTTTATCCGAAAATGTTATCTCAAATTTCATGTGAGAATTTTATAATAAATAGTGACACATGGCAACCGAAAATATTATATGAAAAGGTTATCAAAATTAATGGTTTAAAGTATAAAAAAAATGGAAAATAAAGTACAATGAATAGTATTTGCCCTTGCCCTAGCCTTCCAAGGGTGGAACCAACTAAGGCAAGGTTGCCACTATTTACGTGAATAGTGGCAGCCCTTGCCTTGCCTTAGCCTTGCCTTAGCCTTCATGGGTGGACATGCTCTTATTCACTCCATCGACGACGACGCCCTCTCTCTCATCTTCCCTCTTCTCTCCATCGACGATACGACGCCCTCTCTTTATCCACTTCCTTCTTCACTCAATCAACGACAACACCCGCCCTCTCTGCTCTTCCTTATTTGCTCCATCGACAACGACACCCTCTCTCTCATCTTCCTTCTTCTCACGCGAAACTCTGTTTTTCATCTGGTGAGGTATGTGTTTTCTAGATTAGATTCTTATTTTCAATTTTGTAGTTATGTTTTGGTTTGAGAAGTTGATTTTGAAGTATTTGATGTAGATTTTGTTCTCATTTTGCCTTTTGTGATAAGATTTGAGTTTGGAGGTGCTTTTTTGTTAGTGATATTATTGCTATTATGGGGATGGATGAGCTTAGTGAAGACGATAAGTTGACAGTTGCCCGTGCCCGTAAAATTCAACGTTTCTTGAGCCAGCCGTTCCATGTTGCAAAGGTTTTCACTGGTGCCCCTGGAAAATACGTGGAGTTGAAAGAAAGCATTAGAAGCTTCCAGGTATCCCTTCCTCCTCTCTCCCTCTCTGTTCTGTTTGCATGTTTCCTCATTTCTGATATTGAATTTTTGTTTATTATTTTCCCAATTACCCGTGGAATTCCTCTCTTGGAGAAACTATTAGTTATATAGTTCTGGTTTTCCATGATATTTTACTATAACAATTAATTATGTATGTTTTGAAATGATGGAGTCATTAAAGTATTAACAGGAGAATTAAGGTTTGCCAAATTCAGGATGATAGAGGATGGGGTTGTTTGTGTCCATCAAAGTCTGCTTTAATCTTTGTTATCTTTTGATAATCCTTTTATTCAGGATAAGGAAAACTTTTGTTATCTAGGCTAACTATGGTTCCATTTTATTTGGACGATCAGCTATACTTATAATTTTGTAGTCTGCAAATTTGTTAGAACTGCAGATACAAGTTTTTGAAGACATAAAGCAGTATTGTTGTTTTCTTCTCTCTCTTTCTCTCTATCTTTTCTTGCTAAGGAACTCATTGTTGCCAAAAATTGTGGGTTTTTCTTAGTTAGAAGCCTGGTGCTGCAAAAGCACACCTATTATATGTCTATGTGTGAGTACTTTGGAAGATATAGATTGCTTGTTCTAGGCATACGTTTAAGATGCAATTTATTTTAACTATGTTAGCATCAGTAAAACAATAATATTTAGATTTGGTGTATATGGTTTCAAGTTTCAACCTACTGTATTTTATGTCTTGATGTATGCATACATATCAAATGAATTCATTGTAGCTAGTTTCAATCCCTGTGATTTACTTTTCTTTTTCTTGTGTACATGTAGACAATTGCTGATGATTCAGAAGGGTCTGCTGTGCGTTCAGTTGCAAAGTCACTTGCAAAGTTGGAGAGCTTGAAGCCGGGATCTTCTGAAATTTTTGTCAGCAAATTGCTTCAGCGATTAGCAAGGTCTCACACATCCTATCTTTTTCATATTGGTCCTCATCTTTCTCACCACTTAAAATGGTGGCATGTAGTCTATATGAATCATAGAAGAAAATCTTTGCAGTTCAAATAGTTCAAAGGAATCTTCATTGAAAGATCTGCAGGAGCTGGCTGCTCGCATTTTCACTAAGGGCAAGACAGTTTCAGAGGAAACACAGAACACAAAGACAGAAGACAAGAAAAAGCAGCAGAACAAGGAATTTAAATCCAACGCAAACATAAGCCCACTTGCAAGATTTTTGCTCTCAAGGTTACTCAAGTTGTTTCTTTAACATAGTAATTTATCTTGATTTAGAAGGTAGGCAATTTTTGTATTCCAGACTAATTTCTCACAATTCACAATTCAAGCTATTTCCAATGACAAAAATACCAAAATTTGAAATCTATCCACAATTATCAAAACATACTTTGCTGTCTTTTACCTTTCTCTTTTGAGCTTGACCAATCGTTTTTTTTTATTTATAATCTTGTCAGATACCAAGTGTAACTGATTGTAATGTAAACAAGAAACAAAAACTAAAAGATTTTAGTTTCTAAAGACTTGAAAGGCTACTAAAACTCTGAAAGTTGCTTCATACGATTTCTGTTGAAAGGATTGAACGATCATTTAGATAAGAAGTTTTCGTCAGCATTCCCAGATTTCATCATTTAAAAAGAAACCTATATGGCAAGAGAACCATATAAAAAGTGATAGTACTGATGCATTTAGTTCAGGGAACTAAAAGAGATACAGGCAAGAGATTAAGATGGGACAAAGAAAACAACTCAAAGAGAGTAAAAATTGAAAAATATGGAGACCGAGTCCTCTTAGTTGAGATATCTTTGTCAGTTAAATTACTTTTCCTCTCTTTTAGGAAGAGGGAACTGCTTTCTCCCAAATTTTTATTCAATAAAAATATCTAATGTATTTTTCGTTTAATGCTTGTGTTGCAGATGGCAAGGCCAAGTTTCATGCGATCTCAATCCAGCTTGAAAGAGGTTCAAGTAGTGATTGGATATTTGTTTTGTAGTGTGATTCCTGTTTATGCATTTATCTCCTGATTTGATGATGTACATATCATTGTAAGAAATTGTGTTTTTTCATCTTTTATGATTATTCACTACTACAAAAAACGAAATAGACGACGGTAATCCACCGTCGTGTATCATGGTTTACAACCGACGAGAAATCGACCGCCGTCTTTTCATACATGAAATAACGACGGAAAATAACCGACGTAGTTAATATAGTACACGTCAGTAAAATACTAAAACCGACGTAGATTTCATACATAAAACCTAAAAAAGAAACCTTTCGACTATAATAGACGACGGTTTTAGTAAAACACTGACGTTGAAATAATGTTAAATGTCAAAAACAACTACAAAACCGACGTAAATATGTTTATCGACGTCTCTAAATACACAAAAACCGACGTGTAAAACTTAGAAAACGTCTTGGTTAGTAAATACTACGTTCACTAAATGAAAAAACTGACGTCTTAAACATATAACATGGCGTATATTTACATAAACAGACGTAAAAACAACAATAACCACGACCATTTATATCACCACAGACGTTAAAAATGATTTTGACGGCTTGAACACAAAAAAAAACGACGTGGTTAATATAGAACACGTCACAAAAGAACTAAAACCGACGTCGATTTGGTACATAAACGCATAAAAAAAAGACCTTTCGACTACAATAGACGACGGTTGTATTAAAACACAGACGTTTAAATAATTTTAAATGTCAAAAACAACTATAAAACTGACGTAAATAGTTTTATCAACGTCTCTAAATTAAATAAAACCGACGTGTCAAATTTACAAACCGCCGTGGTTAATAAATACTACGTTCACTAAATGAAAAAACTGACGTCTTAAACATATAACATGGCATATATTTACTTGAACAGACGTAAAAACATAAATAACCACGACCCTTTATATCACCACAGACGTTGAAAATGATTTTGACGGCTTGAACACAAAAAAAAACGACGTGGTTAATATAGTACACATCACAAAAGAACTAAAACCGACGTCGATTTGGTACATAAACGCATAAAAAAGAGACGTTTCGACTATAATAGACGACGGTTTTATTAAAACACAGACGTTTAAATAATTTTAAATGTCAAAAACAACTATAAACCCGACGTAAATGGTTTTACCTACGTCTCGAAATAAAACAAAACCGACGTATAAAACTTAGAAACCGCCGTGGTTAATAAATACTACGTTCACTGATTGAATAAACTGACGTCTTAACGATATAACATGGCATATATTTACTTGAACAGACGTAAAAACAACAATAACCACGACTATTTATATCACCACAGACGTTGAAAATTATTTTGACGGCTTGAACACAAAAAAAAAACGACGTGGTTAATATAGTACACGTCACAAAAGAACTAAAACCGACGTCGATGTGGTACATAAACGCATAAAAAAGAGACCTTTCGACTACAATAGACGACGGTTTTATTAAAACACAGACGTTTAAATAATTTTAAATGTCAAAAACAACTATAAAACCGACGTAAATGGTTTTACCTACGTCTCGAAATAAAACAAAACCGACGTATAAAACTTAGAAACCGCCGTGGTTAATAAATACTACGTTCACTGAATGAAAAACTGACGTCTTAAACATATAACATGGCATATATTTACTTGAACAGACGTAAAAACAACAATAACCACGACCATTTATATCACCACAGACGTTGAAAATTATTTTGACGGCTTGAACACAAAAAAACGACGTGGTTAATATAGTACACGTCAGTAAAAAACTAAAACCGACGTCGATTTGGTACATAATCGTATAAAAAAGAGACCTTTCGACTATAATAGACGACTGTAATAGACGACGGTTGAAATGAATTATAATGATATACAGAGCTATGAATTAATGTCATACAAAGCTTGCAGAATGAAAATGTGATCGAAATTAAAATGATATACAGAGCTATGAATTAATGTCATACAATTAACTGCATAACTAATGTCATACATTACAACAATCAATCAATCCATATATCTTCACACCCATCTCTAATGTTCTCACTCCCAAACTCACCCACTAGGTCATCAAATGTGTCAACATTTGGTATCCCTCTAGAAAATGGCTCACACTCAATTCTAATATCACCTAGCACATCATCACCAATAACATCATTATATTCTCTATTAGGCATTGATAATACTACCGACCAACCACGATGCATTGGGTCGTCAACATAAAATACTTGTTTGACTTGAGAAGCCATAACAAATTGGTCATTCCTATGTCCAATTTTACTCAGATCTACAAGGGTAAATCCAAGTTCGTCGACTACAAGGCCCGAAGTGTTATCTATCCAATCACACCTCAAGACTGGGATTCTAAACTTTTGGTAGTCAAGATCCCAAATTTCTTGAATAACCCCATAAAAACCCATATTGGAGACAATAGGGTTTTTATCCTTGGCACTAGCAACTTGCATAGTATGTGCAAGTAAATAAACTCCACTATTTTAGACAGTTCGCACATCATCCTGTGCCTTGGTGCTAAATTTGACACCATTAATAAGATAGCTCCTATATGATGGCACTACCATGCTTGGACCAGCTGCTAACCATCTCAAATTTTCTGATATGCCATTATAATCTTCCCCATTAAATTCACTTTGAACCTACAAATTAAACATATATATTAATTCAATCTAACATATATATAGAAAGAAAGAAAATTAAAATAATAAATTGAATATGTCATTCAATAACATATATACCTTAACACGTAGCCATTGAATGAAAGTGCTATTGTGCTTATCTTGTAGCCACTTTGTTCTCTTTCTAAATTTCGAATAAGTGGTCTTGATGTGGATCATATGTTCCCTACAATTGACACGAAAAAAACATGCATTACGGTCCCTCATATATAAGATAAATATAAGGAGTAATAATATTTAACATGGCTACATATATATGAAAAATTAAACTCATACGTACTCGATATAAGGTAGGACTTCCTCCGTATTCTCCAAGACATATAGATGTGCCTGGTTCAACAAGTCCATATCAACTAAGCCCACTGTGCAACCTGATAATGGCTTTGAAACTCCCATATTCTGGCTTGAAGGCACTCCAACTGTACTAACATCAGATAAATGGTCGGTACAAAACTCTACAGCTTCTTCAGCTATATACCGCTCAGCAATGCAACCTTCGGGACGAGTACGATTCTGAACATACCCCTTTAGCACTTTCATATATCTTTCAAACGGATACATCCATCTAAAATATACTGGCCCACATAGACGAACTTCTCTGACAAGATGTACTACTAGATGAACCATGATATCAAAGAATGCGGGGGAAAGTACTTCTCAAGCAAACATAAAGTAACTACTACATCTTCTTCCAACTTATCTAGCTTGGAAACATCTACCGTCTTTGCACATAAAGCATTGAAGAAGAAGCACAATCGAGTTATTGCATACCTTGCAGGCTTCTCCAAAACAGAACGAATTGCCACAGGGAGCAATTGTTGCATCAAGGTATGACAATCATGAGATTTAAGGCCAAGAAGTCTTGAATCTTTTAAAGATACAAGATTTTTTATATTTGAAGAATAACCTTCAGGAACCTTCATACCATAAAAAGAATTGCAAACCGCTCTCTTCTCTGCTCTTGACAAATTCCAAGGCCCTGGAGGCAAGCGAGTACGTCTTTGTCCATACTCGGGTTGGAAATCAATTTTTACCCCCATGTTCAATAAGTCTAACCGAGCAGCAATCCCATCTTTATTTTTTCCAAGGATCTCTAGCAATGTACCAATGATACTATCGCAAACATTCTTCTCAATGTGCATAACATCTAAGGCATGCCTCACAGGGAGGTATTTCCAATACTCGAGATCAAAGAATTTTGATTTCTTCTTCCAACAAACTCTATCACCATCATTCTCACCAACACTTCCCCCAATTTTCGAGCCCCATATGTAATTAATATCTTCAACCATATGCAGCACTTCTTCTCCTGTTAATGGCTCAGGGGGCATGCCATATTCAGGTTTCCCATTAAAAGCTGCACGTTGCCTCCTATATGGATGATTGATTGGTAACCACTTTCTATGCCCAATGTAACAAATTTTGTGGCCATTTTTCAACCTGTGACTAGGTGTATCATCGCCGCATATTGGACAAGCTTTATATCCTTTAACAACACAACCAGATAAGTTTCCATAAGCGGGAAAATCATTAATTGTCCACAGTAATGCAGCTCTGAGTGTAAAGTATTCTCCTATGTGGGCATCATACACTCCTCTAATCCCATCCCACAGAGATTTCAAATCATCAATCAAAGGCTCTAAGTAGACGTCTATATCATTTCCGGGCTGTTTAGGACCGGAAATCAGTATAGTCAACATCATGAACTTCCGCTTCATGCATAGCCATGGTGGGAGATTATATGTAACTAACATAACTGGCCAACAACTGTATCTGCTACTTAAAGAACTGTGGGGATTGAATCCATCAGATGAGAGAGCCAATCTCAAGTTTCTTGGCTCATTACCAAAGTCGGGCCATTTTTCATCAACAAGTTTCCAAGACGGGGAATCCGCTGGATGAGACATATAACCGTCAACTGATTTTCTTGCAGCATGCCAAGTCAAACTCTTAGCTGTCTTATGTGATTGAAACATCCTTTTAAACCTTGGAATTGGAGGAAAATACCACACCACCTTTGCTGCCACACCCTCTTTCAAGAACCCATCCTTGGTTTCCTTCCACCTTGATATACCACAAGTAGGACAATTAGTTGCATTCTCATACTCCTTCCGATACAAAATGCAGTCATTGGAACATGCGTGGATTTTCTCATAACTCATCCCTAAAGCAGACAAAGTCTTTTTTGCCTCGTACATAGAGGAAGGTAGTGTATTTCCTTCTGGAAGAAATTCTCCTTGAAGTATCAATAATTCTGTAAAGCAAACATCACTCATCCCATGTTTTGCTTTCAAATTATATAACTTCACCAAAGCCGACAACTTCGTGTACTTACTGCAACCAGGGTACAAGGGTTCATCGCCATCCCCAATCACACTGGCAAACTCATAAGGATCAGATCCAATATTGGCAAAATCATTATCATCCATCCCTAATTCTTCAGAAACATAACTAAACCTACTTTGCTCATCTTCTTCCACATTTCTACTAGCATTGGTAGTCCATTCCCAAGGTTCTCCGTGCCATCTCCAAATCTTATAGCTTTGGTCAATTCCATTAAAGTATAAGTGTTCCCTTATAATTCCAACCCCAAACAATCGAATATTCCCACATTTAACACATGGACAACGAATCTCAGTTGTATTTCCAAGATTTTGTAACGCAAAATTCAAAAATCCTTCCACCCCTAACTCATATGCCTTCGATCTTCTATCCGCATGCATCCATGACTTATCCATCTTACACTCTATCAAATTCATATAAATATATATATATTAAAGTGGAAAGACCAGCAATGAAACACTACCTCATTCAAATAGCAGAGAACAAAATGAAAATTAAATATAAAACATGGAAAAGACGACGGTTTATAAAAATAATCGTCGTTTAATATACATTCCGACGACGGCATCTATAGTCACCGTCGTCATTAAGATACCCAGACCCAGAAATTTGAACGGTGTTCTGGTAGCCTAAAGACGACGTTTAATGGAGAAACAGTCGTCTTTAGGCTACCAGTTGCGGCTTAAAACGTAGACGACGGGAGTAAATGAACAACCGACGTATAATAAACATTTGGACGACGGTTTGATCCTTCAACCGTCGTCGTAGTTAAAAAAAAAAACAGCTTAAATCTCCCATCCCCATTCCTTTTCCAAGAACCCATGGCCAAACAAACATAAAAGAACCCAAACAGAGAGCAATTATTACAAGATTGCAAACACCAAAACCCTAATATAGCTACCAACGAAAACATTTATGGATTTAAGAAGAGATTAGGGTTGTACTTACATGGATATTGAGAGAGAGCTGCGAGAATATAACAACTGCTTCAGAGAGAGCTTGGAGAATCTACGTACCCAATGCTTTGAGAGAGAGCTTGGAGAATCTACGTACCCAATGAGAGATCTTGAAAAATCTACGTACCAAATGCTTTGAGAGAGATCTTGGAGAATCTACGTACCCAATGCTTTGAGAGAGAGCTGAGAGAATATAACAAAAGCTTGAGACAGAGCTGAGAGAATTAGGATTAAAGGGACTAGAGTTGTACTTACATGGATATTGAGAGAGAGCTTGGAGAACGAAAACTTTCAGACAAATTTATGTTGAAGAGAGAGAATGAACTATTTGAGGGTTAAAGGGAAATTCTGAAAATTTTAAGTCGCGGTCAAAAATTTTTAAGTACCGCGTTTTTCAACCACGACGGTCAACACTTATAATGACGTCTAATAATTACTTACAACGGCGGTTATAATACATTTACGACGTTGTAAACACTAAAGACGTCGCTATTTTATAACTGACGTCGTCAACCGAATTCAATTAGTCTTTGTTAATGTAGTTGACCAAAAACAGCGGGAGAAAACCGGCGTCGTTTCAAAAAACCCTAAACCCTAAACCCTAAATTGTAAAATAATTTTTAAAAAATACACAAGTACGAGAAAAATGAACCGAAAATTGCTATGGATTCCTTACAACATTGCCTTCTACAATAGTAGGCTAAAATATGGATTTCATAATTTTGAATTTATGGGCACCAATGGATCACATAAACCTTAGGGTTATGTTATGTAAAGTATAAGGAGTACAATGCTTTGTCTCTAAATTTGTTTGAATTTTGTTATCATTTGAACTTTGAAAACTAAAATTACATTTTTCAGGCCTTAACGGGCAAGATATTGTCTCAATCAGTGCATAGAATTTGCCGGTATATTTTTCGGATTTTGTTTTGAATATATTATTAATATTAGTAATTAAATACAATAAAAAAATATTTCCAAAATTATATTTTTTAAAGCTTTAGGATAGAGACAATATTCCAATGCTTGGTAGTTTTCAGTATAATTTTTGGATATAGTTATGAATTTAATATGGATTTAAATAAAATATAAAAGTCAATAACAATTAAATTAAAAATGACTTAGACGACGTTGTATCCCTTTACAACGACATTAAACATAAAAAACCGACGTTGAAACTATATTTAAGAATATACACAGGATGAATTAATTATAAACCGTCATTTTAGTGTATATAACGGACGTTGTTTAAATATATAAAGGCGGATATTTAATAATATCCGCCTTTGTATAATATTACAACGTCGTTAATGTTATACTAACCGACGTAGTATATGAATACAAATTCATTTATAAAGGATGAATTAATTATAAACCGTCGTTGTTACTAATATTAAACGTCATTTAGTTGTATATAACTGACGTTGTTTATATATATAAAGGCGAATATTTAAGAATATCCGCCTTTGTATAAGATTACGACGTCGATAAGGTTATACTAACCGACGTAGTATATGAATTCATATTCTTTTATGCAGGATGAATTAATTATATACCGTCGTTGTTATTTCTATTACACGTCATTTTGTTGTATATAGCTGACGTGTTTTTTTTATACAAAGGTGGATATTTAGAAATATCAGCCTTTGTATATTATTACGACGTCGATAAGGTTATACTAACGGACGTAGTATATGAGTACAAATTCATTTATACAGGATGAATTAATTATAAACCGTCGTTGTTTTGACTATTACACGTCGTTTACTGCAATACGACCATTGTGTACACGTATGAGACGTGTAAATTAGAATCAGACGTCGGTGTTTGGGAACTAAACAAATTTTTAAACAAAATTTAATTTTGTTGATTTTTGTTCTCTTGATTACAACAAAATATTTATATACATTTTAAATAATCTAAATTAAACATTGTTCATAAATATTTATCTACATCAATTATCCTTCGGTAATTGCTTGTTCACGAATTCTGCCCATTCATGCCTAACTTCGTCAATATCCTTTTGTGTATACTGAAGTTTATCTTTTTTCTTGTCAAACTGCAAAATAAACCAAAAAACCGACGTGTTAAAAGAATACAAACGACGGTTAAACAAAAATATGACGTAGTAAAATAAAGAAAGTATATCTAAAATGTTGCGTTTTACCTTCTTTTCGAAATTTAGGTCTGGATCATGAATTATATCTCTCATGAATCGCATCACGTAATAGCCACACTCTACACTTGTTGGTTGTTCAGGAGTGCCGTGTAGATTTTTCCAAATGGCCTGCTGTTTACGTGAATTTTTGTTTATATGAATGTTAAACATTTTAATTGACCTGTTACAAGAAAACAAAGGGTGTTAAATACAAATAGTAACCGTCGTGGTAAATCAGTCAAAACGACGGAGTTTTTTAAACCAAGACGTTATATTTTGTTTAAAACGGAGGTAAAACCTAACCGTCGTTGTGTAACGTTATAACGTCGGTAAGAGTAAAAAACGTCGTATGACGAAAATTGTGCAGAAAAAATTAAAACGTTCTTAAGTAAAACGCAAACGACGTGGTAGTTAAATTAAAACGACGTTTTTAAGAAAATACTGACGTGGTAGTTAAATTAAAACGTCGGTAATATCTTCCCGTCGTTATATTATATAATAACGTCGGTATTAGTAAAAACCGTCGTTTATTTAAATACTTTATAGGAAAAATCATAAATCAGAAGAAATCAACTTACGTATTCACTATATTTTTCATTTCGTCGTCAACCATGCGTTTTGGCAGTGAATTCATGTAATAGGCAGTCTCTGTTAATGGTCTCACAATTACCATCACCCAATGACCCCTGCACATAATGATTCATATTAGAAAGAAAAATATTAGAAGCCTGGATTATAAGGCAGTGAATTCATGTAATAGGAAAATACTTTAAATGGTACTAACCCTGGATTATAAGGGACCAAGAAAAATTGATTCCCATCTGCTGTATTCAGGCGGTTTGACAGGTTTTTTATTCGGTCTGATATTGTTCCAGCTCCAGAGCTCACTAGCCCAGGGTCCACGAGGCCAACAAGGTTTACAAGATTTGCCATTTTTAAATAGTCAAATAGGAACCTAAATATATGAAAGTCAATTAAATGAGATTTTAATTTAAAAGAAAGGAAAATGTAAAACAAAATGGGATTAGGGAGAATTACCTCATGTATACTGATATCACTGTGGTTCCTATCTCAACCATGGAACCAAACTGCAAAACATCTTCAGTGAAGAGGAAGGTATCATGCTCAAAGCCAAACACTTCCTTGGGCATGTGAATTGTTAGAGCCTCGTTACCATTAGGCAACAACTTGGTCTGGAAATGTTGGCATAAGGCTAAAAGAGGAGGTGGCATATCAAGCTTTGAGAGATCCTGTTTAAAGAAATTAATAAAGAAATATAAGTTAGTTTGTGTGTGAACTAAAATAAACGACTCTAACTAAACAAAAAAAACAGACGTGGTATATAATATAAACGACGGTTTCTCGTTAATACTGACGTTGTATTGAATTTATAACGTCGCTATTCTATAGAAAGGTCGTCTAATATAAATACAGTTAATGAAATCATGAAATGAACGACGGTTTATAAAAGCGTCGTGGTATATAACGAAACACGACGTGTCTTGTAAGAAACAGACGTATTTACCGTCGTTATTTTAAATTTTAACGTCGGCTATTAAAAGGAGCGACGTCTTTTTAAAATTTAAAAAGCAGAAATATAAATAAGCAGAGATTTTACCGTGTCCTCTTTCTCTTTTGCAGCAGTATCAGCTTCAGGCTTCGGATCTTCTAATTCCAAAGCTAGGGGTCTGATATTAGTGGCCCCAGAGCAGCTTGCCTTATCAGACATTGGATTTTTTGGGCTTTGATCTTGAGGGGGTAAAATAATTGGAGGAATTGGGGTTTGGAGCATCTGGCTGGGATCAAAACTAGGAACTAGTTGACGGATATATGCCAACAAAGTCTCCCTCTCTGCTCTGACTGCTTCCATTATAGTTTCCCTTGACTTCGCCTCAATCCTCAAGGTCTCTTCTCTGACTGCCTCCCTCACACTTTCCTTCAATTTGTCACCAAATTTCACTCTCTGCCGCTTCGGCAAATTGAAGAACTGAGTTGGGGTAACGCCAGCACCAGCTCCTCTGACTCTCCCACCATGCTCCGGGGTTCCCAAAGCCAGAGTCAAGATATCATTGCTCCCGGAGACAGTCAGAGTGCCTTCGGAGACTTGCTTTTGCAAATCATCCTAAAAGAAAGAAAGAGAGATTGTTAGAACCTGAGAAGGGTGTATGACAGATACATATACCGACGTTGTAAATTATAAACAACGACGGTTTTTATTAAATGATAGACGTGGTATTAATTTAAAACGTCTATATATAAATACCGTCGTTGTTTATACTTTACAACGTCGGTATATAAAAATACGTCGTATATTCAAAATAAAACAGATTAAGACATAAATTAAAAACCGTCGTATATTCAAAGTAAGACGACGGATTATTAAACAAACAGACGTAGATGTACAATTCCATACGGCTGCACAAAATTACCGTCGTTGTATAATCATTCTAACGTCTAGATAAGATAAAACCGTCGTAAGTTTTAATGAAGAAGTGAAAAAACTCGATTGAAATATGCATTCTTTTCCAGAAATTGTGCACCACAAAATTCAGTGAAATAGATAGAGAGAGGGAGAGTGTGTGCGTGAGTAAACTTAAAACAAAAATGCAGTTTATAGAATAATTTAATCCGTCGTATTAATTCTATCTAGACGTCTACTTTATTCAAAAACCGACGTCCTATTCACTTTTAAACGTCCGTAAATTAAGCCTGTCGTGGTGTTCACTTTATAACGTCGCTTATATAAATATAAACGACGTCTATACCAAAATAAAACACTCTGTTTTTCAAATTTAGAACAGAGTTAGTGAGACTTACGATTAGTTTTGCCTTCTCTGCAGCCTTTGGATCAGGGATGTTTCCTGATTTATCTTCTCTTGCTTTCTTCCACAGAACAGCTCGATCGATTTCTTGACCTTCGGGCATGGTTTCTACCAATTGGTCCGTCAAACCAACATACCCTTTTCTAGACAACCTATGGTTGTACTCCAATTTCTCCCTCCTCTCCTTCTGCTCAGCATGCTTAGCTTCAAAATCTGGGGTTAACCTTGAAGCTACGAAGGCATCCCATTGCGATTTCTCTATGAACTTATAAAGCGATTGGATTTCTTTTAATTTCTCCTTGTCATGTGCGAATGGAAGGATATATTGCTTAGTTAAGTTATACTTGAAATCCTTCCATTTTTTGGCGGCAGATGACAAGACCAAGTTCTTGTAACTATCCCCAATAACATAGGACATTTGAACAGCTTCCCAAATCTGCTCCTTCACGTCCTTGGGTAATTGTTTCCATTTCTTGTCCACAAGAGGGACTCTGGTGCGTGCCAAAACACCAATGTAAGACTGCATCTCAACAGCAGCATCGCCATGTGGTTTGCCATCTTTATTGAACTCAACCACAGGCTTAACCTTCTCAATTTTCCTCTTCACAACACGGCTCATTGTGCTGATACCGCAGCCAGATTTTGGCTCCTCAACAAATGTGGCTGTGCTCGAGTCTTTCTCTGAGGTTGAGGAATATCTCATCCTCTTCGAGGGTTTGCTTTGAGTTGATTTTTCAACTTCCACTAAACCTGTTTTGGGTTCATCCCCTTGTGCCATTGAACCTGCTGTGGCCTTTGACGCTTCAGCTTCCTTGTTTTGAGATTTCGAAACCATTTTTGATTAATCTGCCAGAAAAACAACGTCGGTTATTAAAAATAAACGACGTAATAATACAAAAACAACGACGGTTTTATATATTTCATGACGTAAATATTCATAAACTACGTCGGTTATTAAAAATAACCGACGTGGTTTAAAATTACAAAACTAGTGTACTTCTCTCACTAGACGACGGTTTTATCTTGTTTCCGACGTATTAATTGTCACACCATGACGGTTTTTAGCCACCGTCGTGGTGTGTCCATTCCATCGTCGAAAACAGGACAGAACTGTCGTCTTTTGGCGTCGTGAGGGTATCTACTTATGTATTTAATCAAAACCAGTGAAAGATTTCTTCAATTTGACAGAATCTAGTTTCCAGACAACTACGGCATGCAAATGAAAAGTAAAAAAAGGGAAGAGAGTGAGAAAAAACCTTGAATAACACCGGCGTGCAAAGAAATGTTTCCTTCCGACGAAGACGAAGACCAAAATGGTGATTTGGACGATGAAGACGATGATTCAGACGATGATGCTAGGTCAAGTGACGAAAATGGTGATTTGGGAAATGAGAGGGAAACTACGATACTTTATCGGGAAGTGAAAACCGTAAAATATTAGGTCAGGTGACGAAAAGTTTATATATTTTCCCAGAGTTCAATACAACGACGTTGTCATTAACAAACCGCCGTATTATTTTGTTATAATGACGGTATATAATTCATAAATGACGTGGTTATCACAACTGCCGAAAGACTTTTGGAATTCCGATGTGGTTATGACGGCGCTTTTTTTCTCGAAACTGACGTTGTACTTGTACTTTCAACGACTGTGTATTTTAATAAACCGACGTGGTTACTTTGCGGTTCTGAAAACGACGTCGTTCTCTTTTTAATACGCGCCAAATGACTTTTGGATTTCCGACGTGGTTATGACGGCGCTTTGTTTCTCTAAACTGACGTTGTACTCTTAAATTCAACGACTGTGTATTTCAATAAACCGACGTGGTTACTTTGGTTCTGTTCTCTTTTTAATACTCGCCAAATGACTTTTGGATTTCCGATGTAGTTATCTTTTTAATACGCGCGAAATGACTTTTGGATTTCCGATGTAGTTATATCTAAACTGACGTTGATTAGTCAAATATGACGTCGCTATGTATATTAGAACTGACGTGGATATTTACTCCATTTTGTTTAAATAGGATTTTTTTACGCGGTTGTTGACTCTCAGTTTTCAATTAGGGTTGCAGAAATTGTCTTTCTGAAAGCAAATGGGTTTGCAGAATGATTCCTCACAAGACCAAGCATGGGTTTGCTACATCCTCCTGTGTAGCAAGGGTGAAACCAGCTTGAGAACCCGCGTGGGTGTTCCTGATGCTCGCAGAGACGGACTCAGGTGGTGGCTGTAGCTGGGAGTGGGCTTGAGGTTCAGAATGAGTAGGTGGTGTCTATTCATTCTGAACCTCAAGCCCACTCCCAGCTTCACCCCAAAGGCACAACCCACAACAGGTTCTAAGGCTGGTTCCACCTTGCTACACAGGAGTTTTGAAGTTGATCACTGTGGAAAAGGGGACTACAATGTAACCAGGAATCGAGGAGTGAGGGTTCACACTTTGTTGATTTTGATTTTGTTTTTCAGGAATCGAGGCTGTGCAGGAGCTTGAGAACAAGAGGAAGGAGAGGGCCCAGCTTGCATATGAGAGGAAGAAACAGTTGAACATATATTTGCCACGATGTATTTGCCAAATTTGTGTTCATATTTAACACGAAGAGATTTGCATTTTAAGATGAAAATGTTGTTGAGGATTGAGAATTAAATTTTGTTTTGTGTTAAGAAAGATATTACCAAAATAAAAGAAAAATTAATTAATTTTAAAAAGCTATAAACATAAGACGGCGGTTTACAGAGAGGGCAGACGTATAAATTGAAAAAATACGACCGTAATTTGAACTTAGGACGTGGTAAATAAAAACGACAGTAGTGTTGTAGGTACCGTCGTAGTATACTCCAAAATATTAAGTCGGCGGTTTACAGAGAATGCACCGTCGTAGTATACAGACGTTGATTCCACTAATTATACGACGTGGATTAAGAACAGTTGGTCGTGTTTAGTTAGGAGTTAACACGGCAGGTTTTTTGGTGAACTGTCGTCTTTATTTTCTACGTCAGTGTATTCATACGTGCTGTCGTTGTTTTTTGGTCAGATTTTAACACTGAAGAAATCCTTTTTTAAAAACGACGGTTTTTTATTTGTACGCGTCGTCTTTTAAAAATATTGAACAGTAAATCACTTATCCACGACGGTTTTTTTTTTATACCGTCGTCTATTTAAATACAACGACGGTTTTATGTTATGCCGTCGTCTTTTTCTGGTCGTCTTTTTCCATTTTTGTAGTAGTGATTTTTTAATTTAACAATTTTGTTTGCAAGTAGCAGCATTGAGTATAATTGATTAGGGTTTGCTAATTTAAAGATTATCATTTGCAATATTTTCCAAATTGGTTATATTTATTAATAATCAAATTTTTTCTTGTGAAATCAAACAATGCATATATGTCAGGCAATGATCTAATTTAGCTGCAACTTCTTATTATAGAGCTCACTTACTATGCATTTGTCTTGATTTGGAAATGGTATTGCAAAACTACATTGTATAGGTTCTGCATTGTAGTTTTGCACAAACTACGTTGCAGTTTTCATTTAATTACAATTGGATTTTTGCTCATTCCTTGGCCTTCAACCTCACCAATTTGAAGAGTAGAGGCTACCCAGATGAGGAATTGGGTGGGCAAGAGAAGAGTAGAACTACCCAAGAGCAAGGGAACTCAAAATTGGACTTTTGGAAGCAGTTTTCATTTAATTACAATTGGATTTTTGCTCTTTCCTTGGCCTTCAACCTCACCAATTTGAAGAGTGAGGCTACCCATATGAGGAATTGGGTGGGCAAGAGAAGAGTAGAACTACCCAAGAGCAAGGGAACTCAAAATTGGATTTTTGGAAATTGCATTTTAGTTTTCATTTAATTACAATTGGATTTTTCCTTTTTCCTTGGCCTTCAACCTCACCAATTTGAACAGTAGAGGCTACCCAGATGAGGAATTGGGTGGGCAAGAGAAGAGTAGAACTAACCAAGAGCAAGGGAACTCAAAATTGGACTTTTGGAAACTACATTGCCAGAAAAAAAGTATTTTACCAACATGTCTTGAATAAAAAAAATATAGTTTTGTTTTGTTTAACTCTAGAGCTGAGCATTTTTGCCCAAACTCAGCATTGCAGTTTCCATTTTTGTATTGCAGTTTCTATTTATGCATTACAGTTTCCACTTTTACATTGCAGTTTCCATTTCTGCATCGCAGTTTCCATTTCAGTACTTTCATCTTGGTTTCTCCATTTTGCTTCAATAAAATTAATTTTTGTTTTTGTAGCTATTTTTGTTTTTGTTTTTGTTTTTTTAAACATAATTGATATCTACATTGTATTTTTGTTGTAGTTTTTGTGTGAATATGTGTTGAAATGATTTTTTTTTTATTTTTAAACCGTTGATTGTTTATATAAATATTGTATAACTGAATAAATATTACAAAATCAAGTTTCGTGTAGTGGTTTGTGAGTGAGCCTTCCTCCTTTGAGGGTCAAGGTTCAAGTTCCTTCAATGACACAAAATCCTTTTTTTTTTTTAAGGGTGAATAAAGGGCAATGGAGTTGGTCCCTTGCAGACGGTGGCAAGCCAGTGACAGGCGGTGGCGGCGGGCGACAACGGTTGCTAGCCGGAGGTGGGAGTCCAGCGACGGGTGGCTGGCCGGCGGTGGCGGTTGGCTGGATATGGACATGTGGCATAGTATGCTTGCCTTAGAAGGAGTGGCATTGTGTGTAATTTTGATATTTTTGTAAAATTAGGAACAAAATTTTGGTCTTTGGCCTTATGCTAATTAGATGAAATTGTATTCCTATCTTCCAAATTAGTAAACTATATTGTGTTTAAAAACTAAAGCTCCCAATTTTTTAATTCAATTGATTGGTAGGCATGAGGTAGTAAAGCCCATCAAAATGCTTGCCCCGGCCAATCGTCTTCTTCATATCCATGTCATGCACAACACAAAAATCCGGATAAAAAATTACTAGACATCGTAGAGCCCAAGTTAATTTACTCACAGACAACAAGTTGACACGAAATTTTGGGACATGTAGAACTCCATCAAGAGACAAGTCTTGTGATAATTTAATAGACCCAATGATATGTATTTTTGTATGTTCTCCATTGGGTAAACCAACAAATTCATGATGCGTCGCAGTTTGATTATGTGTAGGAGACGAATGAGAAATATGATCCGTTGTCCCGCTATCCACAATCCAATATAATGTGGAATGTGGATGTGCAATGTTACAAGTGGGTGTAATGATACCTGTTGCATGTGCCAATGGCTGACCATTACCCTTCTTATTACGAAACATAACAATAAGTTCATTGTACTCCTTAGTAGTGAAGGTTGGGAAGATCCTGCCCCCGAGGTATGACCGGTTTGCATTGCATGTGGAGTGACCAGGTTGTCATTCCGATTGGTCACCTCTATTTGGCGCTCATGCTAAAGAACTAGACCGTGAACTTTGCGTGTATCAAGCAATTGATTCATCATTAGAATCGATCCACAAATCGTTGAGTACGTGTCGTTCAAGCTCATTAGAAATTGCATCACTCTTTCTTTTTCTTCTCTCTCGATGTAAGATCTCACATCGACCAACGAAGAGGGGGTTGATGTGCCTTATATGTACATGCCTGCATCAATCTAGCACAAGGTCTTTTGGGAGCTCACTGACTTCGGATTCATAGGAACTTCGAAGTTAAGCGAGTTTGGGCTAGAGCAATCCCAGGATGGGTGACCCACTGGGAAGTTCTCGTGAGCTCCCAAAAACAAAACCATGAAGGCAGAGAGGGGGGCCCAAAGCGGACAATATAGTGCTAAGGCGAAGCAATTCGGGATGTGACAATTTGGCATCAGAGCCATTCTGCCGTGTGGTACGAGTGTGCCGACGAGGACGTCGGGCCCCTAAAGGGGGTGGATTGTAAGATCCCACATCGACCAACGGAGAGGGGGTGATGTGCCTTATATGTACATGCCCGCATCCATCTAGCACGAGGCCTTTTGGGAGCTCACTGGCTTCGGAGACATAGGAACTCCGAAGTTAAGCGAGTTGGGGGCTAGAACAATCCCATGATGGGTGACCCACTGGGAAGTTACTCATGAGATCCCAAAAACAAAACTGTGAGGGCAGAGAGGGGGGCCCAAAGTGGACAATATCGTGCTACGGCGGAGCCGATCCTGGGATGTGACAATTTGGTATCAGAGCCACTCTGCCGTGTGGTGCTAGTATGTCGACGAGGACGTCTGGCCCCTAAAGGGGGTGGATTATAAGATCCCACATCGACCAGCGGAGAGGGGGGTGATGTGCCTTATATGTACATGCCTGCATCCATCTAGCACGAGGCCTTTTGGGAGCTCACTGGCTTCGGAGTCGTGGGAACTCCGAAGTTAAGCGAGTTGGGGCTAGAGCAATCCCAGGATGGGTGACCCACTAGGAAGTTGCTCGTGAGCTCCCAAAAACAAAACCGTGAGGGCAGATAGGGGGGCCCAAAGCGGACAATACCGTGCTACGGCGGAGCCGATCCCAGGATGTGACAATTTGGTATCAGAGCCACTCTGCCGTGTGGTACGAGTGTGCCGACGAAGACGTCGGGCCCCTAAGAGGGGTGGATTGTAAGATCCCACATCGACCAACGGAGAGGGGGTTGATGTGCCTTATATGTATATGCACGCATCCATCTAGCACGAGGCCTTTTGGGAGCTCATTAGCTTCGGAGTCATGGGAACTCCGAAGTTAAGCGAGTTGGGGGCTAGAGCAATCCCAGGATGGGTGATCCACTGGGAAGTTGCTCGTGAGCTCCTAAAAACAAAACCGTGAGGGCAGAGAGGGGGGCCCAAAGCGGACAATATCGTGCTACGGCGGAGTCGATCCGGGGTGTGACAATCGACAAGTTTCTTCAGCCCTTCACAGTCACGTATAAGAGCATAGGCGGCCCTGGCCCAGGGCGACCAGGGCTACAGCCCGGGGCCCAAAGCTGAGAGGGGCACACAAATTTTGTTTATAGCCCATATATGTATATTTATTTTATATAAAATAAAAAAAAAGGAACCAAACTTCAAAACTAGAAGGAGCCGTTCCTGATATGTTGTGGTCTCATAAATCATTTTTTGATTCTCTCAAGGAAACTTCCTTACTTGGAAAACAAAGTCAAATATATTATATATATATATATATTATATAATATAATAAAAGAAAAACAAAACATTGGGAAATTAAAGAAAGATAAACCAACCTGCCTTCTTCTTCTTCTTTTTTAATCAAAAAGCAAAAAGTCTCTCAAAAACAACACAAGAAGACTCTCAAATGCAAGCAAATTTTTATTTTTATTTTTTGTGATTCTCTTCTTCTCCAACACTGAGTTGGAAAACAATCATTCACAAGACCAGACCAATGCCTTTCTTTCAAGGTTTTTATTTTTATTTTTTATTTTTATATCTATCAAATCTTTCAAGGTTCTTCCTTTGAATAAATATTTTGTTAAAAAGACCAATGCTTCACTTGAAAATTTACCAAATACATCTAAGCAGTGTTTAATTTTGATACAAATTGTAATTTTAGTGTTTAATTTGTCTAAAGGGGTACACTTTTCGAAATTTGCCCAGGGCCTTAGAAAGCCCTAGACCGGCTCCGTATAAGAGGCTCTTGGTATAAAGCCAATTCATCCCAAAGAGCCTTAAATTTTGTATAATAAATGGTGATTGATTGTGGTCCTTGTAGGCGCTTGACAATTTCTTGTCGAATATGATAAATCATGGAGTCATTGCTTTGTGAAAAACGATCTCGAAGATCAGTCCAAACGGCTGCGGCTATTTTAGCATAGAGGACACTACTGGCTAAATCAAGATGAAGGGAGTGTAGAATCCATGACAAAATCATGTCATTGCAGCGCTGCCACAATGGGAATTTTGTGTCATTGGATGAGGGTGCCTTGATTGATCCATCAATCAATCCAAGCTTACTCTTGGCGCTGAGGCTAAGATGCATAGATCGGCTCCATTGACCATAGTTGTGGCCTTCGAGCTTGATGTTAACCAGGGAAAGTCCCAGTGTGTCGGAGTTGTGTAAAGCAAGCGAATCAGAGAGGTTGAGCGTTAGCTTTGTGAATTTTGATTCAGCCATGGTGTTGTGTTAATGATGTTTGAGATATGTTTGTAGGGTGTGTTTGTAGCGGAAGGTGTTTGGGCAGAGTCACCAGGATTGGTGCTCTGATACCATGAGAAGTTTTCATATTGTATTGATATTTAACTTCATACAGATAAAAGAACTTTATACACACAAGAAGATAGCTATTCTAGGTAAATACATGCTGATTATATGCTAATTACATTTAGATCCTTCAATCACTCAATATTAAATCATTGAGTTATTTTCTTTCCTTTAATAGAACCCAATTCCAATTCCAATTATTAACCCCAAATGCTAAACCCTAAAAATATGCCCGAAATCAAATTACAAAAAATTACTAAACCCTAGAAATGGGGGTTTTTGACAATAATGAAAAAGAAGAGAGAGAGGTTGCAGAAAGGGAGTTGAAGAAACGATTTTTTTGTTGTTATAGAAGAGACGAGTTGAAGAAGAGGTCGCGCGCGTGAATTTTTTGGGCTGATTTTAACCCGTTAACCACCACAACAGGTTTCATTTGTTCTAAAAAAAAACGACTGACTGCACCAGTGCAATCACTGTACCACATAAGTTCTCAAGAATTTGATTCCTAACAACGCAATCCAAAAAAGAAAAGTCATCTACTCCATATCTGAAAATTTCAATTTTCCTCATACTTTTATCAATTCACCACTTACTAGACCCTATAATTAATAAAAATAAATAAATAAACTTTTTATAAAAAATATTAGGACCGACGCCTTATAATTTAAGTTACTACACCTTAAAAACTGTTTAAAATATGATTCTTTTATGTAACAATATTTTATTTCAACTCACTTTATTTTGTTATTTTCTTAAGTTGATCACGATGCCATGATCGTATAAATTGTGTTAAGTTGAGGGGAACCAAAAAGAAAAGCAGAAAAAGTTACTCCATTCTCACATGGAGCAAAGCAAAACGAGAAGGAAAGAATCTATATGTTTCATACAGGTTTTTTTTTTAAGTTTTACTAAATAAATTTGCCCATGTTTTTGCTCAGAAAAAAATAAAATTGCACATGTTTAAAAATTCAACTTTAATAGAAGCTTCAAATATGCATTGCGTGCAGCTCGCCACAAAAAGAAACACCTGGCTCGTTGGAAATGAACTCAGCTGCCATTTTCTATTTTAGCTTTTCATAATGAAGAGTCACCCTAAACCCTATACCCACATCATCATAGAGTTCTCTATCAAAGGATCCTATAATTTCGTTATAGACAAAGAAAAATATCGTTTATAACCCATAAGTCATATAGGCTTGTCCTATTGGCAAAAAAATTCTCACATCACATTACACGTTTTGTCTTGTTTTTTTTATTTTTAAATTTAACAATTATCATTCATGAGAATATTGAACTCACGATTTTTTCTAATAAAGTGAAAATTGAGTGCTACTAAATCAAATGTCAATTGTCAATCTCTTATAATTTGACTGGTACACCATGATACATCACTAATTATAAATTGGACGCTATAATAAATAAACACAAAAATCTGTATTGACTGAGCCCTCATGGTTTGTTATATACTCTCCTTTTTTTCCCTAATGAAACCTGCAAATGCCATACACTAATTAATAATATGAACAAGTCCAATAATTGAGAAACTTCTATTTTCAAACTCAAGACTTTAATGGAATGAGCTGTGGTTGTCCAAAATAGAATTTACTCACTACTACAAAAAACAAAATAGAAGACGGGGATCCACCGTCGTTGTAATGCTTTGAAAACCGTCGTTAAATCGACCGCCATCTTTTTGGGTGTCAAACTACGATGGCTTTTCACCGTCGTTGTTTATCTGTAAAGACGACGGTTTTAAAGAAAATCGTCGTTGTTTAGAGGTAAAGATCGTTAATTATAGGAGGAAAGACGACGGTTTTATTAAAACCGTCATGGATTGTAGGTTAAGATGACTGTTTTTTATGAAAACCGTCGTGGATTGTAGGTTAAGACGACAGTTTTTTATAAAAACCGTCGTTAATTATCTATAAAGCCAACGGTTGGTTTATAAAAACCGTCGTTAATTATCTGTAAAGACCATGATTTATTATGAAAACTGTCGTCTAATAAGGTCCCAAACTGCTACATTTTAGTTCTTTTTTATTTCATATGATGCTATACAACGATTTTAACTGGAAAACCAACCATAATGCTTTATTAATGAATATATACACTCAAAAATAGTTTCTTTCATAAAACTTGAAGATTCAATAGTTATTACATAGTTAATCAATCTTTATTCTACAACAAACATAATTCCTACCAATTAAGTAGTACAATCTTTTCCTAACAAGACCTACATACTCCTAATCCAAGCCTTCCTCATCCAAACATACAAATGATGCACAACTGAAGTTTCCTCCATCATCCCTGTAAAAAAATCAAAATGACAGAGAGAGAAAAAAAGCTAAGATTATAAACATATAAAATTAGGTGGAAGAGAAATTTTACCATTGGACCATATTTCCATAGAAAACTTGTAAAATGAGCATAAAAAAGACCATCGAGAACCTGCAAAAAGAAAAATATATAAATAAAATGATGGTGAAAAGAGAAGGTAACAAATTTTCAACAACAAAAAAACATACGACTCACATAGAAAACCTGCAAAAGAAAAAGTTATAAATCTGCAAGCTTCCTCCTCATCTCCTGAGAACCAAATCAGAAAATCTAAAAAGAAACCAGAAATAAATAAAAAAATGTAAACAAACCAGACAAATCAAGAGAGATAGAAAATCTGAAATCAAGGAGACAAAGAACATACCAGAAACGCAAAGAGACTAATCCAGAATTCACTAGCAAGATATAGAAGGGTATTGAGAGATTAGGTCACTTTCAAATCAAGCCTTTCATGAGGGTGTTTTAGAAAGCTCATGAGGGTTTCAAGGAGGAAGAGATAAGGTTTTTAGAGACGGGGGAAAATCTGAAAATTTGTCGAGTGCGAATTCACTTAAACGGCCTTTTTTTAGCGTGTTTTAAAAGACGACGCTTGTTAATGAGAGATAAGGTTTTCAAAGACGGGGGAAAATTTGAAAATTTTTCGAGCGTGAATTCACTTAAGCGGCCTTTTTTTAGCTTGTTTTAAAAGACGACGCTTTTTTAAAAAAAATCGTCATCTTTACATATAATAGACGACAGTTCTTTCAAAAAAAACCGTCGTCTTTACATATAATAGACGACTCTTTTTTAAAAAAAAACCGTCGTCTTTCCATATAATAGACAACTCTTTTTTTAAAAAAAAAACCGTCATCTTTAACTCATAATAGACGACCCTATTTTAAAAAAAGCCATCATCTTTACTTCATAATAGACGACCCTTTTTAAAAAACCGTCATCTTTACTTCATAATAGACGACCCTGTTTTAAAAAAAACCATCATCTTTAGATATAATAGACGACCCTTTTTTTTAAAAAACCGTCATCTTTACTTCATAATAGACGACCCTGTTTTAAAAAAAACCGTCATCTTTAGATATAATAGATGACCCTTTTTTTAAAACAACCGTCGTCTTTACATATAATAGACGACAGTTCTTTAAAAAAAAGGGTCATCTTTACATATAATAGATGACAGTTCTTTCAAAAAGGGTGTGTTATCAAAGATATTTAGGTTAGCTATGGTGGTTTTTTTTTTTTTATTGAAGATTGCGGGGTGTGTTATCAAATTTGAGTAATATTTCTATTGTTTTTGTTTTTAGAGAGATGCCAATTTGGTGGCTCTCGTTTTGTTTTATCTTTAAAAGACACATTTTTATGGTATAGAGATCCTCTTGACATCATCCAAGATGTTTTAACTGAAGATCTCTTGTAATGTTTCTTTGCTTCAATTATATCGTTTTTTTTTTCTTTTCAAAAAACAAAAACAATGTCCCTTTAAGGTTTAAAATTACAGAATGTGGTTTTAGTGATTATATTAAAAGATAACTAGAAGCAATTAACCGAAGTACCGGTAAGAGTCCTTTTGAGGTTGTTCATGGGTTTTCCCCCCGGTCACCTGTTGATTTAGTTGCTCTTCCTGTGGCTGCCCGCGCATCAGATTCTGCTACGTCGTTTGCTGAACATATTAGGCAACTACATGATGACGTCCATAGGCAGATATCCATGCACACCGACACTTATAAACTGGCAGCCAATGCTCATCGTCGTCAACAGGATTTTCAGGAAGGGGAATTCGTTATGGTGCGTATTTGTCCTGAGCGTTTTCCTAAGCAATCTTTTAAGAAGCTTCATGCTCGTTCGATGGGTCCTTATCGTATCATTAGGAAGCTTGGGTCCAATGCTTACTTGATTGAGTTGCCTGCAGATATGCATATAAGTCCCATTTTCAATGTTTCTGATTTATCTCCCTATCGAGGAACCTTTTCTCCACCTATTTCTATGGATGTTGCTCAGGGTTCCACTCCTATGGTACCGCGTATTCCTTCTACTAGTTCTGCCCCTACGGACCAGATTGAGGACGTCTTGGATCATGAAGTTGTGGCCTCATCTACTGGAGGCTCTACCCGTTATCTGGTTCGTTGGGTTGGAAGGCATGCTACTAAGGATACTTGGATTACAGAAGCTGAATTTCGCCAGTTGGATTCCACTCTTCTGCACAGTTATCAGGATGCTCTTCATGATCTTGATTTGGCTGCATCTCGTCCTCCCATCATCCATACTTACAAACGTCGTCGGCATCCTTAATCTTGGTTTACTCGCCGGTGTCGAGTTCTTTTTCAGTGGGGGAGAATGATGCAGAATGCATATTATTAATTTTCCTAATTCTACTTGGATTAGTTTTCCTATTATTAGTTTTCCTAATTCTTAAAGATTCCTTCCTAGGAAAGGATTTCTTATTAGTTAATTTGCTTTCCTATCTCTTAAAGTTTACTTTTCCTTTTCCTAGACTAAAAAGGGTTTTGCCTCTATAAATAGAGTTGTTTGTAATCTTTTAAGGCAGACTTGATTAATGATAAATTTCCTTACTTTAAACTCTCTGATTTCTTCCCTTTCCCTTCGTCTCTTCGATCTCTAATTCTTCTCCTCAATCCCCTATTTCTTCTCTGTTCTAATACTCAAGTATTTACTCTAAATCTACGGGCTGTTCTACATCAAGGGACCGACGTAGTATATGAGTACAAATTCATTTATACAGGATGAATTAATTATAAACTGTCGTTGTTATGACTATTAAACGTCATTTTAGTGTATACAACCGACGTTGTTTAAATATACGAAGGCGGATGTTATATTTCCAGTTGCTGCAAGACGACCATTGTGCACACGTATTGGACGTGTAAATTAGAATCAGACGTCGGTCTTTGGGATCTAAACAAGTTTTAAAACAAAATTTAATTTTTTTGATGTTTGTTCGCTTGATTACAACAAAATATTTATGTACATTTTAAATAAACTAAAATAAACCTAAACATTGTTCATAAATATTTATCTACATCAATTATCCTTCGGTAATAAGTTGTTCACGAATTCTGCCTATTCATGCCTAACTTCGTCAATATCCTCTTGTTTATACTGAAGTTTATCTTTTTTCTTGTCAAACTGCAAAATAAACCAAAAAACCGACGTGTTATAAAGATACAAACGACGGTTTTAAACAAAAGTATATCTAAAATGTTGCGTTTTACCTTCTTCTCGAAATTTAGGTCTGGATCATGAATTATATCTCTCATGAATCGCATCACGTAATAGCCACACTCTACACTTGTTGGTTGTTCAGGAGTGCCGTGTAGATTTTTCCAAATGGCCTGCTGTTTACGTGAATTTTTGTTTATATGAAGGTTAAACATTTTAATTGACCTGTTACGAGAAAACAAAGGGTGTTAATGACAAAACAAAAAATTTAAATACAAATAGTAACCGTCGTGGTAAATCAGTCAAAACGACGGAGTTTTAAAAACAATGACGTGATATTTTGTTTCAAACGGCGGTAAAACATTACCGTCGTTGTGTAACATTATAACGTCAGTAAGAGTAAAACGTCATAGAACAAAAAATTGAGCAGAAAAAATTAAAATGTTCTTAAATAAAACCCAAACGACGTGGTAGTTAAATTAACACGTCGGTAAGAACTTACCGTCGTTATATTTTCATTATAACGTCGGTATTATTAAAAACCGTCGTATATTTAAATACTTTAAAGGAAAAATCTTAAATAAGAAGAAATCAACTTACGTATTCACTATATTTTTCATGTCGTCGTCAACCATGCGTTTTGGCAGTGAATTCATGTAATAGGCAGTCTCCGTTGATGGTCTAACAATTACCATCACCCAATGACCCCTGCACATAATGATTCATATAGGTTAAATAGCACTACAAAGAAAAATATTAGAAGCTAAGGAAAATACTTTAAATGGTACTAACCCTGGATTATAAGGTTCCAAGAAAAATTGATTCCCATCTGCTGTTTTCAGGCGGTTTGTCAGGTTTTTTATTCGGTCTGATATTGATCCAGCTCCAGAGCTCACTAACCCAGGGTCTACGAGGCCAACAAGGTTTACCATATTTGCCATCTTTAAATAGTCAAATAGGAACCTAAATATATGAAAGTCAATTAAATGAGATTTTAATTTAAAAGAAAGGAAAATGTAAAACAAAATGGGATTAGGGAGAATTACCTCATGTATACTGATATCACTGTGGTTCCAATCTCAACCATGGAACCAAACTGCAAAATATCTTCAGGAAAGAGGAAGGTATCATGCTCAACGCCAAACACCTCTTTGGGCATGTGAACTGCCACAGTCTCCTTAGCAGGCAACAACTTGGTCTGGACATGTTGGCATAAGGCTAACAGAGGAGGTGGCATGTCTAGCTTTGAGAGATCCTGTTACAAGAAATAAATAAAGAAATATAAGTTAGTTTGTGTGTGAACTAAAATAAACGACTCTAACTAAACCCAAAAAACAGACGTGGTATATAATATAAACGACGGTTTCTAGTAAATACTGACGGAGGAAAGGTTATACACGTCGGTAAATACATAACCGTCGTTGTGTTGAATTTATAACGTCGCTATACTATAGAAAGGTCGTCTAATATAAATACAGTTAATGAAATCATGAAATAGACGACGGTTTATAAAAGAGTTAGACGACGGCAAAAAACACAGTCGTTATTTTTAATGTCTAATAATTTGCAAAACAAGTAAAAGCGTCGTGGTATTTAACAAAACACGACGCGTCTTGTAAGAAACAGACGTATATACCGTCGTTATTATAAATTGTAACTTCGGATATTAAAAGGAGCGACGTCTATTTAAACTTTAAAAGGCAGAAATAGAAAATAGCAGAGATTTTACCATGTCCTCTTTCTCTTTTCCAGCAGTATCAGCTTCAGGCTTCGGATCTTCTAATTCCAAAGCTAGGGGTCTGATACCAGTGGCCCCAGAGCAGCTTGCCTTATCAGACATTGGATTTTTTGGGCTTTGATCTTGAGGGGGTAAAGTAATCGGAGGAATTGGAGAAATTGGGGTTTTGAGCATCTGGCTGGGATCAAAATTGGGGTAAAGTTGACGGAAATATGCCAACATAGCCTCCCTCTCTGCTCTAACTGCTTCCATTATAGTTTCCCTTGACTTCGCCTCAATCCTCAAGGTCTCTTCTCTGACTGCCTCCCTCACACTTTCCTTCAATTTGTCACCAAATTTCACTCTCTGCTGTTTCGGCAAATTGAAGAACTGAGTTGGGGTAACGCCAGCACCAGCTCCTCTGACTCTCCTACCATGCTCGGGGGTTCCCAAAGCAAGAGTCAAGACATCATTGGTCCCGGAGACAGTCAGAGAGCCTTCGGAGACTTGCTTTTGCAAATCATCCTAAAAGAGAGAAAGAGAGATTGTTAGAAACTGAGCAGGGTGTAAAACAGATAAATATACAGACGTTGTAAATTATAAACGACGGTTTTTCTTAAATGACTGACGTGGTATTAATTTAAAACGTCTGTATTTAAATACCGTCGTTGTTTATAATTTACAACGTCGGTATATAAAAATACGTCGTATATTCAAAATAAAACAGATTAAGACATAAATCAAAGACCGTCGTAGTATTCAAAGTAAGACGACGGACTATTAAACAAACAGACGTAGATGTCCAATTCCATACGGCTGCACAAAATTACCGTCGTTGTATATGCATTCTAATGTCTAGATAAGATAAAACCGTCGTAAGTTTTAATGAAGAAGTGAAAAAACTCCATGGAAATATGCATTCTTTTCCAGAAATTGTGCACCACAAATTTCAGTGAAATAGACAGAGAGAGGGAGAGTGTGTGTGTTTGAGTAAACTTAAAACAAAAATGCAGTTCATAGAATAATTTAATACGTCGTATTAATTCTATCTAGACGTCTACTTTATTCAAAAACCGACGTCCTATTCATTTTTAAATGTCCGTAAATTAAGCTCGTCGTGGTGTTCATTTTATAACGTCGCTTATTTAAAGATAAACGACGTCTATACCAAAATAAAACACTCTGTTTTTCAAATTTAGAACAGAGTTAGTGAGACTTACGATTATTTTTGCCTTCTCTGCAGCCTTTGGATCAGGGATGTTTCCTGTTTTATCTTCTCTTGCTTTCTTCCATAGAACAGCCCGATCGATTTCTTCAACTTCGGGCATGGTTTCTACCAATTGGTCCGCCAAACCAACATACCCTTTTCTAGACAACCTATGGTTGTACTCCAATTTCTCCCTCCTATCTTTCTGCTCAGCATTTTTAGCCTCAAAATCTGGGGTTAACCTTGAAGCTACGAAGGCATCCCATTGCGATTTCTCTATGAACTTATAAAGAAATGGGATTTCTTTTAATTTCTCCTTGTCATGTGCGAATGGAGGGATATAATTCTTAGTTACGTTATACTTGAAATCCTTCCATTTTTTGGCGGCAGACGACAAGACCAAGTTCTTGTAACTATCCCCAATAACATAGGACATTTGAACAGCTTCCCAAATCTGCTCCTTCACGTCCTTGGGTAATTGTTTCCATTTCTTGTCCACAAGAGGGACTCTGGTGCGTGCCAAAACACCAATGTAAGACTGCATTTCAACAGCAGCCTTGCCATGTGGTTTGCCATCTTTATTGAACTCAACCACAGGCTTAACCTTCTCAATTTTCCTCTTCACAACACGGCTCATTGTGCTGATACCGCGGCCAGATTTTGGCTCCTCAACAAATGTGGCTGTGCTCTAGTCTTTCTCTGAGGTTGAGGAAAATCTCATCCTCATAGAGGGTTTGCTTTGAGTTGATTTTTCAACTTCCACTTGAGCCTTTGAAACTGTTTTGGGTTCATCCCCTTGTGCCTTTGAACCTGATTTGGCCTTTGACGCTTCAGCTTCCTTGTTTTGAGATTTTGAAACCATTTTTGATTAATCTGCAAGGAAAACAACGTCGGTTATTAAAAAGAAACGACGTAATAATACAAAACAACGACGGTAACACTAAAAAAGTGACGTCCTATTAAACAGTCTCTTAGACCATGAATGGAAATAAGACAACGGTTTTATATACTTCATGACGTAAATGTGCATATACTACGTCGGTTACTAATAATAACTGACGTGGTTTAAAATTTACAAAACGATTGTTCTTCTCCCACAAGACGACGGTTTTCTCTTGTTTCAGACGTATTAATTGTCACACCACGACGGTTTTTAGCCACCGTCGTGCAGTTTGCATTCGGTAGAATTTAACGGCCGTCGTGGTGTGTCCATTCTATCGTCGAAAACAAGACAGTGTCTGCCGCGCAAATCTCACGGCCTGGAGTTCCGGGCCGAGGGGATATGCGTTCGTACACGCGGCTTCCTGCTTCTGGATGCGGTGCGGTTGTACGCGGGGGTGCCAGCACGGTCTACTGTGCGTCGAGATGTTGAATGTTGGATGGAGTGTTTGAGTTTGCGCCTGTTTGGACTTGACTTCTAGTCAAACGATTGTAGCCGAGAGAGGAACTAATCTCGGCTGTCAGGTTCACGGCCTGAACTACAAGGCCGTTTAGTGGTGGTTTTGATTGTGGGTTCAGGGCGGTGCTCCAGCGCGCTGCTCAATGAGCGGCGGTCGGATGATATATGGGGTGAATGAACGGACAACAAGGATGGTGCTCCGGCGCCTTGAAAACAAGGGTCGTATGATATATTGATGAATGGATTCTCCTTACAAGCTAACACTACTCCTAGAAAAGCAAGTAAAATATTGAAAGTGCATTACAGGAAAATAAAAGTTGCTCCGTGGGAGGCTTTGGTTTGGTGTTTGAACACTTTGAATGTGGTCTTGAGACTTGTATTTATAGGTAGAGTTCCTGGAGAGGTAATCGAGGCTGAAAATATGCATGGTGGAGCTTGATTAGCGCAAGTGGGTAGTCCAATTGACATTTGAGATCGTGAAGCATGGTGGTGTGACCCCATAAATCCCGGTGAATCTCGGCCGCCGCCCTAATCGTGGGTTCTGCACTTTGGCCCGTAGAGACACATTTATTACTTTGGTGGCTGGTCACCTAATCTCTCAAGCTGCGAAGAACTTTGTGAGAATGTTGACGTCTAATCACTCTGATCCCTGTCACCAAATCCCGACTCCAGTCACTTCCCACCTTCCCTCGTGCATTAAATGCTCATTCTTGGCCAGTGGGCTTACTGCAATAAACAGAGGCCTTGCTTCATTAAATGAAGCATGGGACCCTGCTACAACGTGATGATTTGATCTTAATATCTTTGGCTGTGATTCTGCTCGGCCTCGGCCTCGGCCTGTAATCGAGGCCGAGATGATCATGCCTTGGCAATTCTTCTTCTGTTTTCAGGAAGGCCGAGCGTCGTGGCGGAACGCCGCGTTTCATCTTGATGAACAGGTGCTAGGGCCTAGAAAAGGGGTCTTTTGATCAGCGCACGACCGTGATTTATTAGGCACAAACAGACAGAACTGTCGTCTTTTGGCGTCGTGAGAGTATCTACTTATGTATTTAATCAAAACCAGTGAAAGATTTCTTCAATTTGACAAAATCTTGTTTCCAGACAACTACGGCACTCAAATGAAAAGTAAAAAGAGGGAAGAGAGTGAGAAAAAACCTTTGGCGTGCAAAGAAATGTTTCCTTCCGACGAAGACGAAAACGAAAATGGTGATTTGGAGATGAAGACGAAGATTCAGACGATGATGCAGCTTTTGGGAAATGAGAGGGAAACTACGGTACTTTATCAGGAAGAGAAAACCGTAGAATATTAGGTCAGGTGACGAAAAGTTTATATATTTTCCCAGAGTTCAATACAACGACGTTGTTATTTAAAAACTGCCGTATTATTTAGTTATAACGACGGTATATAATTCATAAATGACGTGGTTATCACAACTGCCGAAAGACTTTTGGATTTCCGATGTGGTTATGACGGCGGTTTTTTTCTATAAACTGACGTTGTACTTGTAAATTCAACGACTGTGTATTTTAAGAAACCGACGTGGTTACTTCGGGGTTTTGAAAACGACGTCGTTCTCTTTTTAATACGCGCCAAATGACTTTTGGATTTCCGATGTTGTTATGACGGCGCTTTTTTTCTCTAAACTAACGTTGTACTTATAAATTCAACGACTGTGTATTTTAATAAACCGACATGGTTACTTTGGGGTTCTGAAAACGACGTCGTTCTCTATTTAATACACGCCAAATGACTTTTGGATTTCCGATGTAGTTATGACGGCGCTTGTTTATCTAAACGGACGTTGATTATTAAAGTATGACGTCGCTATGTATATTAGAACCGACGTGGATATTTACAATTATTTGTTTAAATAGGATTTTTTTTACGCGTTTTTTAACTCTCAGTTTTCAATTAGGGTTGCAGAATGATTCCTCACAAGGCCAAGCATGGGTTTGCTACATCCTCCTGTGTAGCAAGGGTGGAACCAGCCTTAGAACCTGCATGGGTTTGCAGCCGCACTTGCCCGTTTGAATGCATACGAGGGCACAACCCACAACAGGTTCTAAGTCTGGTTCCACCCTTGCTACACAGGAGTTTTGAAGAAACAGTTGATTTTGATGAAAATGGGAATCGAGGAGTGAGCTTTTCATACTTTGTTGATTTTGATTTTCTGAAATTATTAGATATTCATCTGTGGCTGTGCAAGAGCTTGAGAACAAGAGGAAGGAGAGGGCCCAGCTTGCATATGAGGGGAAGAAACAGTTGAACAAGCTGAGGGTGAAGGCAGAAAAGAAACCACGATGTATTTGCCAAATTTGTGTACATATATTGTGTAAATATTGATCAATATTTAACACGAAGAGATTTGCCTTTTAAGATGAAAATGTTGTTGAGGATTGAGAATTAAATTTTGTTTTGTGTTGAGAAAGATATTACCAAAATAAAAGAAAAATTAATTAATTTTCAAAAGCTATAAAAATAAGACGGCGGTTTACAGAGAAGGCAGATGTATAAATTGAAAAAATACGACGGTAATTTGAACTTAGGACGTGGTAAATAAAAACGACAGTACTGTTGTAGGTACCGTCGTAGTATACTCCAAAATAATAAGTCGGCAGTTTATAGAGAATTCACCGTCGTAGTATACAGACGTGGATTCCATTATATTATACGACGCGGATTAAGAACAGTTGGTCGTGTTTAGTTAGGAGTTAACACGGCAGGTTTTTTGGTGAACTGTCGTCTTTATTTTCTACGTCGGTGGATTCATACCTGCTGTCGTTGTTTTTTGGTCAGATTTTAACTCTGAAGAAATCCTTTTTTAAATACGACGCTTTTTTATTTGTATGCGTCGTCTTTTAAAAATATTCAACAGTAAGGAACTTATCCACGACGGTTTTTTTTTTATACCGTCGTCGGTTTAAATACAACAACGGTTTTATGTTATGCCGTCGTCTTTTTCTGGTCGTCTTTTTCCATTTTTGTAGTAGTGCTCCCATATTCTGGCTTGAAGGCACTCCAACTGTACTAACATCAGATAAATGCTCGGTACAAAACTCTACAGCTTCTTCAGCTATATACCGCTCAGCAATGCAACCTTCGGGATAAGTACGATTCTGAACATACCCACATAGACGAACTTCTCTGACAAGATGTACTACTAGATGAACCATTATAATCTTCCCCATTAAATTCACTTTGAACCTGCAAATTAAACATATATCTTAATTCAATCTAACATATATATAGAAAGAAAGAATATTAAAATAAGTTCAATATGTCATTCAATAACATATATACCTTAAAACGTAGCCATTGAATGAAAGTGCTATTGTGCTTATCTTGTAGCCACTTTGTTCTCTTTCTAAATTTCGGATAAGTGGTCTTGATGTGGATCATATGTTCCCTACAATTGACACGAAAAAAACACGCATTACGGTCCCTTATATATAAGATAAACATAAGGAGTAATAATATTTAAAATGGCTACATATATATGAAAAATTAAACTCATACGTACTCGATATAAGGTAGGACTTCCTCCGTATTCTCCAAGACATATAGATGTGCCTGGTTCAACAAGTCCATATCAACTAAGCTCACTGTGCAACCTGATAATGGCTTTGAAACTCCCATATTCTGGCTTGAAGGCACTCCAACTGTACTAACATCAGATAAATGCTCGGTACAAAACTCTACAGCTTCTTCAACTATATACCGCTCAGCAATGCAACTTTCGGGACGAGTACGATTCTGAACATACCCCTTTAGCACTTTCATATATCTTTCAAACGGATACATCCATCTAAAATATACTGGCCCACATAGACGAACTTCTCTGACAAGATGTACTACTAGATGAACCATGATATCAAAGAATGAAGGGGGAAAGTACTTCTCAAGCAAACACAAAGTAACTACTACATCTTCTTCCAACTTATCTAGCTTGGAAACATCTACCGTCTTTGCACATATAGCATTGAAGAAGAAGCACAATCGAGTTATTGCATACCTTGCAGGCTTCTCCAAAACAGAACGAATTGCCACAGGGAGCAATTGTTGCATCAAGGTATGACAATCATGAGATTTAAGGCCAATAAGTCTTGAATCTTTTAAAGATACAAGATTTTTTATATTTGAAGAATAACCTTCAGGAACCTTCATACCATAAAAAGAATTGCAAACCGCTCTCTTCTCTGCTCTTGACAAATTCCAAGGCCCTGGAGGCAAGCGAGTACGTCTTTCTCCATACTCGGGTTGCAAATCAATTTTTACCCCCATGTTCATTAAGTCTAACCGAGCAGCAATCCCATCTTTATTTTTTCCAAGGATCTCTAGCAATGTACCAATGATACTATCGCAAACATTCTTCTCAATGTGCATAACATCTAGGGCATGCCTCACAGGGAGGTATTTCCAATACTCGAGATCAAAGAATTTTGATTTCTTCTTCCAACAAACTCTGTCACCATCATTCTCACCAACACTTCCCCCATTTTTCGAGCCCCATATGTAATTAATATCTTCAACCATATGCAGCACTTCTTCTCCTGTTAATGGCTCAGGAGGCATGCCATATTCAGGTTTCCCATTAACAAACATTAAAGTATAAGTGTTCCCTTATAATTCCAACCCCAAACAATCAAATATTCCCACATTTAACACATGGACAATGAATCTCAGTTGTATTTCCAAGATTTTCTAACGCAAAATTCAAAAATCCTTCCACCCCTAACTCATATGCCTTCGATCTTCTATCCGCATGCATCCATGACTTATCCATCTCACACTCTATCAAATTCATATAAATATATATATATTAAAGTGGAAAGACCAGCAATGAAACACTACCTCATTCAAATAGCAGAGAACAAAATGAAAATTAAATATAAAATATGGACAAGACGACAGTTTAAAAAAATAATCGTCATTTAATATACATTCAGACGACGGCATCTATAGTCACCGTCGTCATTAAGATACCCAGACCCAGAAATTTGAACGGTGTTCTGGTAGCCTAAAGATGACGTTTAATGGATAAACAGTCGTCTTTAGGCTACCAGTTGCGGCTTAAAACTCAGACGACGGGAGTAAATGAACAACCGACGTATAATAAACATTTGGACGACGGTTTGATCCTTCAACCGTCGTCGTAGTTAAAAAAAAACAGCTTAAATCTCCCATCCCCATTCCTTTTCCAAGAACCCATGGCCAAACAAACATAAAAGAACCCAAACAGAGAGCAATTATTACAAGATTGCAAACACCAAAACCCTAATATAGCTACCAACGAAAACATTTATGGATTTAAGAAGAGATTAGGGTTGTACTTACATGGATATTGAGAGAGAGCTGCGAGAATATAACAACTGCTTGAGAGAGAGCTTGGAGAATCTACGTACCCAATGCTTTGAGAGAGAGCTTGGAGAATCTACGTACCCAATGCTTTGAGAGAGATCTTGGAGAATCTACGTACCCAATGCTTTGAGAGAGAGCTGAGAGAATTAGGATTAAAGGGACTAGAGTTGTACTTACATGGATATTGAGAGAGAGCTGAGAGAACGAAAACTTTCAGACAAATTTATGTTGAAGAGAGAGAATGAACTATTTGAGGGTTAAAGGGAAATTCTGAAAATTTTAGGTGGCGGTCAAAAATTTTAAAGTACCGCATTTTTCAACCACGACGGTCAACACTTACACGGACGTCTAATTATTACTTACAACGGCGGTATTTAATAACCGACGTTGTAAACATAAAGGACGTCGCTATTTAATAACCGACGTCGTAAACCGAATTCAATTAGTCTTTGCTAATGTAGTTGACCAAAAACAGCGGGAGAAACCCGGCGTCGTTTCAAAAAACCCTAAACCCTAAATTTTAAAATAATTTTAAAAAAATACACAAGTACGAGAAAAATGAATCGAAAATTGATATGGATTCCTTACAACATTGCCTTCTACAATAGTAGGCAAAAATATGGATTTCATAATTTTGAATTTATGGGCACCAATGGATCACATAAACCTTAGGGTTATGTTATGTAAAGTATAAGGAGTACCATGCTTTGTCTCTAAATTTATTTGAATTTTGTTATCATTCGAACTTTGAAAACTAAAATTACATTTTTCAGGCCTTAACGTGCAAGATATTGTTTCAATCAGTGCATAGAATTTGCCGGTATATTTTTCGGATTTTGTTTTGAATATATTATTAAGATTAGTAATTAAATACAAGAAAAAAATATTTCTAAAATTATATTTTTTAAAGCTTTAGGATAGAGACAATATTCCAATGCTTGGTAGTTTTCAGTTTAATTTTTGGATTTAGTTTTGAATTTAATATGGAATTAAATAAAATATAAAAGTCAATAAAAATTAAATTAAAAATGACCTATCCGATGTTGTATCCCTTTACAACGACGTTAAACATAATAAACTGACGTCGAAACTAATATAAAACGACGTCTTTTTATAACCGACGTTGTTTAAATATACAAAGGCGGATATTTAAGAATATCCGCCTTTGTATAGTATTAAGACGTCGATAAGGTTATACGAACCGACATAGTATATGAGTACAAATTCATTTATACAGGATGAATTAATTATAAACCGTCGTTGTTATGACTATTACACGTCATTTTAGTGTATATAACCGACGTTGTTTAAATATACAAAGGCGGATATTTAAGGGTATCCGCCTTTGTATATTATTAAGACGTCGATAAGGTTATACGAACCGACGTAGTATATAAGTACAAAATTCATTTTTCAGGATGAATTAATTATAAACCGTCGTTGTTATGGCTATTACATGTCGTTTTTAAGAATTGCCGTCGATGTTATATTTCAAGTTACTGCAAGACGACCATTGTGTACACGTATGAGACGTGTAAATTAGAATAAGACGTCGGTGTTTGGGAACTAAACAAGTTTTAAAACAAAATTTAATTTTTTTGATTTTTGTTCGCTTGATTACAACAAAATATTTATGTACATTTTAAATAAACTAAATTAAACCTAAACATTGTTCATAAATATTTATCTACATCAATTATCCTTCGGTAATTGCTTGTTCACGAATTCTGCCCATTCATGCCTAACTTCGTCAATATCCTCTTGTTTATACTGAAGTTTATCTTTTTTCTTCTCAAACTGCAAAATAAACCAAAAAACCGACGTGTTATAAAGATACAAACGACGGTTTAAAAAAAAAATATGACGTAGTAAAATAAAGAAAGTATATCTAAAATGTTGCGTTTTACCTTCTTCTCGAAATTTAGGTCTGGATCATGAATTATATCTCTCATGAATCGCATCACGTAATAGCCACACTCTACACTTGTTGGTTGTTCAGGAGTGCCGTGTAGATTTTTCCAAATGGCTTGCTGTTTACGTGAATTTTTATTTATATGAATGTTAAACATTTTAATTAACCTGTTACAAGAAAACAAAGGGTGTTAATGACAAAACAAAAAATTTAAATACAAATAGTAACCGTCGTTGTAAATCAGTCAAAACGACGGAGTTTTTTAAACCAAGACGTGATATTTTGTTTAAAACGGCGGTAAAAACTAACCGTCGTTGTGTAACTTTATAACGTCGGTAAGAGTAAAACGTCGTATGACAAAAAATTGAGCAGAAAAAATTAAAACGTTCTTAAATAAAACCCAAACGACGTGGTAGTTAAATTAAAACGACGTTTTTAAGAAAATACTGACGTGGTAGTTAAATTAACACGTCGGTAATAACTTACCGTCGTTATATTTTAATTATAACGTCGGTATTATTAAAAACCGTCGTTTATTTAAATACTTTATAGGAAAAATCTTAAATAAGAAGAAATCAACTTACGTATTCACTATATTTTTCATGTCGTTGTCAACCATGCGTTTTGGCAGTGAATTCATGTAATAGGCAGTCTCCGTTGCTGGTCTCACAATTACCATCACCCAAGGACCCCTGCACATAATGATTCATATTGGTTAAATAGTACTACAAAGAAAAATATTAGAAGCTCAGGAAAATACTTTAAATGGTACTAACCCTGGATTATAAGGGACCAAGAAAAATTGATTCCCATCTGCTGTATTCAGGCAGTTTGACAGGTTTTTTATTCGGTCTGATATTGACCCAGCTCCAGAGCTCACTAGCCCAGGGTCCACGAGGCCAACAAGGTTTACCATATTTGCCATTTTTAAATAGTCAAATAGGAACCTAAATATATGAAAGTCAATTAAATGAGATTTTAATTTAAAAGAAAGGAAAATGTAAAATAAAATGGGATTAGGGAGAATTACCTCATGTATACTGATATCACTGTGGTTCCAATCTCAACCATGGAACCAAGCTGCAAAATATCTTCAGGTAAGAGGAAGGTATCATGCTCAACGCCA
This sequence comes from Prunus kanzakura, assembly GCA_020521455.1. NCBI lineage: Eukaryota > Viridiplantae > Streptophyta > Magnoliopsida > Rosales > Rosaceae > Prunus > Prunus kanzakura. The sequence continues at coordinate 26,378 of BPUM01001119.1, read as the reverse complement.
AACACCTCCTTGGGCATTTGAATTGCCACAGCCTCCTTAACAGGCAACAACTTGGTCTGGACGTGTTGGCATAAGGCTAACAAAGGAGGTGGCATGTCTAGCTTTGAGAGATCCTGTTACAAGAAATAAATAAAGAAATATAAGTCAGTTTGTGTGTGAACTAAAATAAATGACTCTAACTAAACCCAAAAAACAGACGTGGTATATAATATAAACGACGGTTTCTAGTAAATACTGACGGAGGAAAGGTTATACACGTCGGTAAATACATAACCGTCGTTGTGTTGAATTTATAACGTCGCTATACTATAGAAAGGTCGTCTAATATAAATACAGTTAATGAAACCATGAAATAGACGACGGTTTATAAAAGAGTTAGACGACGGTTTATAAAGCGTCGTGGTATTTTACTAAACACGACGCGTCTTGTAAGAAACAGACGTATATACCGTCGTTATTATAAATTTTAACATCGGATATTAAAAGGAGCGACGTCTATTCAAAATTTAAAAGGCAGAAATAGAAAATAGCAGAGATTTTACCGTGCCCTCTTTCTCTTTTCCAGCAGTATAAGATTCAGGCTTCGGATCTTCTAATTCCAAAGCTAGGGGTCTGATACCAGTGGCCCCAGAGCAGCTTGCCTTATCAGACATTGGATTTTTTGGGCTTTGATCTTGAGGGGGTAAAGTAATCGGAGGAATTGGAGAAATTGGGGTTTTGAGCATCTGGCTGGGATCAAAATTGGGGTAAAGTTGACGGAAATATGCCAACATAGCCTCCCTCTCTGCTCTGACTGCTTCCATTATAGTTTCCTTTGACTTCGCCTCAATCCTCAAGGTCTCTTCTCTGACTGCCTCCCTCACACTTTCCTTCAATTTGTCACTAAATTTCACTCTCTGCTTTTCGGCAAATTGAAGAACTGAGTTGGGGTAACGCCAGCACCAACTCCTCTGACTCTCCCACCATGCTCGGGGGTTCCCAAAGCAAGAGTCAAGACATCATTGGTCCCGGAGACAGTCAGAGTGCCTTCGGAGACTTGCTTTTGCAAATCATCCTAAAAGAGAGAAAGAGAGATTGTTAGAAACTGAGCAGGGTGTAAAATAGATAAATATACCGACGTTGTAAATAATAAACAACGACGTTTTTCTTACATGACTGACGTGGTATTAATTTAAAACGTCTGTACTTAAATACCGTCGTTGTTTATAATTTACAACGTCGGTATATAAAAATACGTCGTATATTCAAAATAAAACAGATTAAAACATAAATCAAAGACCGTCGTAGTATTCAAAGTAAGACGACGGATTATTAAACAAACAGACGTAGATATCCAATTCCATATGGCTGCACAAAATTACCGTCGTTGTATAAGCATTCTAACGTCTAGATAAGATAAAACCGTCGTAAGTTTTAATGAAGAAGTGAAAAAAACTCGATTGAAATATGCATTCTTTTCCAGAAATTGTGCACCACAAATTTCAGTGAAATAGACAGAGAGAGGGAGAGTGTGTGCGTGAGTAAACTTAAAACAAAAATGCAGTTCATAGAATAATTTAATCCGTCGTATTAATTCTATCTAGACGTCTACTTTATTCAAAAACCGACGTCCTATTCATTTTTAAACGTCCGTAAATTAAGCTCGTCGTGGTGTTCATTTTATAACGTCGCTTATTTAAATATAAACGACGTCTATACCAAAATAAAACACTTTGTTTTTCAAATTTAGAACAGAGTTAGTGAGACTTACGATTAGTTTTGCTTCTCTGCAACCTTTGGATCAGGGAAGTTTCCTGTTTTATCTTCTCTTGCCTTCTTCCATAGAACACCTTGATCGATTTCTTCAATATCGGGCATGGTTTCTACCAATTGGTCCTCCAAACCAACATACCCTTTTCTAGACAACCTATCGTTGTACTCCAATTTCTGGGGTTAACCTTGAAGCTACGAAGGCATCCCATTGCAATTTCTCTATGAACTTATAAAGCGCAGGGGTTTCTCTTAACCTCTCCCTGTCATGTGCGAATGGAAGGATATAATGCTTAGTTACGTTATACTTGAAATCCTTCCATTTTTTGGCGGCAGGCAACAAGACCATGTTCTTGTACTTATCCCCAATAACATAGGACATTTGAACAGCTTCCCAAATCTGCTCCTTCACGTCCTTGGGTATTTGTTTCCATATCTTGTCCACAAGAGGGACTCTGGTGCGTGCCCAAACACCAATGTAAGACTGCATCTCAACAGCAGCCTTGCCATGTGGTTTGCCATCTTTATTGAACTCAACCACAGGCTTAACCTTCTCAATTTTCCTCTTCACAACACGGCTCATTGTGCTGATACCGCGGCCAGATTTTGGCTCCTCAACAAATGTGGCTATGCTCGAGTCTTTCTCTGAGGTTGAGGAAAATCTCATCCTCTTCGAGGGTTTGCTTTGAGTTGATTTTTCAACTTCCACTTGAGCCTTTGAAACTGTTTTGGGTTCATCCCCTTGTGCCATTGAACCTGATTTCGCCTTTGACGCTTCAGCTTCCTTGTTTTGAGATTTCGAAACCATTTTTGATTAATCTGCAAGGAAAACAACGTCGGTTATTAAAAATAAACGACGTAATAATACAAAACAACGACGGTAACACTAAAAAAGTGACGTCCTATTAAACAGTCTCTTAGACCATGAATAGAAATAAGACGACGGTTTTATATATTTCATGACGTAAATGTGTATAAACTACGTCGGTTATTAATAATAACCGATGTGGTTTAAAATTTACAAAACGATTGTTCTTCTCTCACTAGACGACGGTTTTATCTTGTTTCCGACGTATTAATTGTCACACCATGACGGTTTTTAGCCACCGTCGTGCAGTTTGCATTACGGCCGTCTTGGTGTGTCCATTCTATCGTCGAAAACAAGACAGAACTGTCGTCTTTTGGCGTCGTGAGAGTATCTACTTATGTATTTAATCAAAACCAGTGAAAGATTTCTTCAATTTGACAGAATCTTGTTTCCAGACAACTACGGCATTCAAATGAAATGTAAAAAAAGGGAAGAGAGTGAGAAAAAACCTTTGGCGTGCAAAGAAAAGTTTCCTTCGCACGAAGACGAAGACGAAAATGGTGATTTGGAGATGAAGACGAAGATTCAGACGATGATGCTGCTTTTGGGAAATGAGAGGGAAACTACGATACTTTATCGGGAAGAGAAAGCTGTAGAATATTAGGTCAGGTGACGAAAAGTTTATATATTTTCCCAGAGTTCAATACAACGACGTTGTTATTAAAAAACCGCCGTATTATTTAGTTATAACGACGGTATATAATTCATAACTGACGTGGTTATCACAACTACCGAAAGACTTTTGGAATTCCGATGTGGTTATGAAGGCGCTTTTTTCCTCTAAACTGACGTTGTACTTATAAATTCAACGACTGTGTATTTTAATAAACCGACATGGTTACTTTGGGGTTCTGAAAACGACGTCGTTCTATTTTTAATACGCGCTAAATGACTTTTGGATTTCCGATGTGGTTATGACGGCGCTATTTTTCTCTAAACTGACGTTGTAATTATAAATTCAACGATTGTGTATTTTAATAAACCCACGTGGTTACTTTGGGGTTCTGAAAACGACGTCGTTCTCTTTTTAGTACGTGCCAAATGACTTTTGGATTTCCGATGCAGTTATGACGGAGCTTGTTTATCTAAACTGACGTTGATTATTCAAATATGACGTCGCTATGTATATTAGAACCGACGTGGATATTTACGATTATTTGTTTAAATAGGATTTTTTTACGCGTTTTTAAACCCTCACTTTTCAATTAGGGTTGCAGAATGATTCCTCACAAGAAATTGTCTTTCTGAAAGCAAAGGGGTTTGTAGAATGATTCCTCACAAGGCCAAGCATGGGTTTTCTACATCCTCCTGTGTAGCAAGGGTGGAACCAGCCTTAGAACCTGCATGGGTTTGCAGCCGCACTTGCCCGTTTGAAGGCATACGAGGGCACAACCCACAACAGGTTCTAAGTCTGGTTCCACCCTTGTTACACAGGAGTTTTGAAGAAACAGTTGATTTTGATGAAAATGGGAATCGAGGAGTGAGCTTTTCATACTTTGTTGATTTTGATTTTCTGAAATTATTAGATATTCATCTGTGGCTGTGCAGGAGCTTGAGAACAAGAGGAAGGAGAGGGCCCAGCTTGTATATGAGAGGAAGAAACAGTTGAACAAGTTGAGGGTGAAGGCAGAAAAGAAACCACGATATATTTGCCAAATTTGTGTACATATATTGTGTAAATATTGATCAATATTTAACACGAAGAGATTTGCCTTTTAAGATGAAAATGTTGTTGAGGATTGAGAATTAAATTTTGTTTTGTGTTAAGAAAGACATTACCAAAATAAAAGAAAAATTAATTAATTTTAAAAAGCTATAAAAATAAGACGGCGGTTTACAGAGAAGGCAGACGTATAAATTGAAAAAATACGACGGTAATTTGAACTTAGGACGTGGTAAATAAAAACGACAGTAGTGTTGTAGGTACCGTCGTAGTATACTCCAAAATAATAAGTCGGCGGTTTACAGAGAATGCACCGTCGTAGTATACAGACGTGGATTCCATTATATTATACGACGCGGATTAAGAACAGTTGGTCGTGTTTAGTTAGGAGTTAACACGGCAGGTTTTTTGGTGAACTGTCGTCTTTATTTTCTACGTCGGTGGATTCATATCTGCTGTCGTTGTTTTTTGGTCAGATTTTAACTCTGAAGAAATCCTTTTTGAAAAACGACGCTTTTTTATTTGTATGCGTCGTCTTTTAAAAATATTCAACAGTAAGGCACTTATCCACGACGGTTTTTTTTTTATAGCGTCTTCGTTTTAAATACAACGACGGTTTTATGTTCTGCCGTCGTCTTTTTCTGGTCCTCTTTTTCACTTTTTGTAGTAGTGATTGGCTGAGAAATTAGTTCCAATTCTTGATGGTTTAATGGACAGCATCATTAAGCTTAAGGACCACCCACCAGTGAGAAAGGCTGTGGAGTCTCTTGGGTCAGAGCTTAAGCGAGCCAAGGCTTTACTCAAAACCCAAGGGACAAAATCATTTATCAAACAAGTGGAGGATGTGGTTCACGATCTTGGGAGGTCATTGGGCCTAGTGCCCTTGGCCAGTCTAGAAGTGTCCACAGATTTGAAGGACAAGATTGGAGTGTTACATAAAGATTTGATGAACACCAGGTTTGATATGAGCTCATTTGCAAGTACTAGTTATGATTCTGGGGTTGTTAGTGAGATTGAAGTGGAAGAGGAAATCCAAGAGGAGAAAAGGGTTTGTTTTGGTATGGATGAAGTTTCTTAGCAAATAAAGTGTGGTGATGATGAACAGCTCAAATTCGCTCTTTTGGAATTGAATGAGTTGATTGGGGACAAAAAGGTTAGCAGTGAATGGATTAGTGATGAAGGTGTTATTCCGATTCTGTTTAATCGGTTAAGTTCAAGTAAATCAGAAAACCAGCTATGTATAGTTCAATTATTGAGAAGGTGACAGGACCCGCCCCAAATTTCTCGGAAGCCAGAGACGAGTCCTATGGAATTCCCGACATCACCCCGATGTCAGGCACACTCATTGAAACTATATCCTCCTTTCCCAAAAAGGAAAAGGGCACGAGACTTTCCACCGAAATTTTGGCAGAGTCTCCCCTGTAAATTGAACATTCCCCAAATTTCAACCTACACAAAATTCACATTTTAATATCCCAACAGGCAGCACACACAATATAATCTCATGCAATTCACATAATCGGCCTCCAGCCTTCACTCAATCTGAAACAAAACAGCCAACAAAACCTTTAAGTGAAATAATGCCTTAAGCAAGGCAATTTACAAACTCAAATATAATTATTAAGGCCACAAGCAATTTTCCTCATCTAACTTCCCAAAAATCCAACATACGAGGTTTAATCCTCCTAACACAATCGCATCTCAATTACAAAGTTAGCCCGCGGCTGCACGTAAGCACTACCCTAGGCTGCCTACGTATCCTTACTAAGGGATCAAGCCACACGTAGTTCTTTCTCAACGGTCACAACTCTGATAATAGACAATTATTTACAACAGAACCAACTATACATTTCAGATCTATCACAATTCCAAATCCGACAAAAACACATTGAAACATTTTCAATTTCTTCCCAAGGCATCGTATTAGGAAGACATCACAGGCCTGGTCTAACTCCGAAGGGCCTGGACTAACTCCGAAGGGCTTGGGCAAAACAAACTCCAAAGGGCCTGGACTAACTCCGAAGGACCTGGGCAAAACAAACTCTCAAGCATAAAACCCATAACCGGGGAGGTACCTAAGGTAGTGCTAATAGCACTCAACTAACATTCCAAGTACCCCACACATAATCAACAAAGATAGTACTTTCTCAAATATTATATATAAACTCAAGACACTCCAATATGTCAAACCCACATAATCAACATAAATCAAAAGATGGTCAAGACTCATCCAAATGGGTCGTTCTAGTACCTTTCGAAGAGTAAACTACCTCGGAAGATTAATGGTCAACCGAGGGTCAAACCTTTCAAATTTGGTCAACCGTGTTGGAAAAATGGCTCACATTAAGGTTGCAAGTGAAGGAGTGAGCGACCGGTCGTAAGGCTTGGGCGACCGGTCATTTTTTGCACAGAGACGAAGTCTGGAGAATTCGCAGGAAGCGACCAGTCGTAATGTATCTGCGACCGGTCGCAAGGTATCCAAAAGGCATCAGCGACCGGTCGCAAGGTATCCGCGACCGGTCTCCCGCAGTGCTGTTTTGTTTTTTCCACGCGTTTTTCAGGTTCCTTTCACATGTGTCGGTTTCCTACCTAATCCCTCGAGCTTCCAAGATATTTTATGGGTTCTAGGAAGTCTAGCAACGTGCTAGAGAAGCTGGAACACCATTGAATGAGGTTTGTTGACTTGCTTCAAGGAGTACCTACCCTATGGCTCTAGATAGGGTGGCTGAAGTTGCAGCTATCAATGCCTAGCCTTTGTTCTGCCCAAGTTGTGGTCAAAGTCTGGAAACGAAGGGGAGAACGTGGGAGGAAAAGATGGAGCCTTCTCCTAAGTCCAAAGGCTTGTGTATTAAAGGGAAGAGGAAGCAAGACAGCCAAGGAGTGATTGGGTTCACTCAAGGGTGGCTTGGTTCACCAAGGGGTGACTTAGTTCACCAAGGGAGTGCTCTTTATTCCTCAAGGGGTGTGGTTAATCTCATGTGGTCAAGTAGCTGGGGGCTATTGTGTTCCAATGGAGGTTATCTCACCAAGGTGTGGTTAAGTTCATCAAGGGATGGTCTTTATTCTCCAAGGGGTGATTAAGTTCACAAAGGGTGAGGGTAATTGTAATACCATCAAGGGTGTTTTAATCATCAAGGGAGGAAGTGTTGTAGTCATGAGAGTCTAGACACAAAAGGGGGGGAAACACCAAGGGTTGTGAGAGTATTCACAAGTGCATCAAAGTGTTGAGCAAGGGGTGTGAGAGAAAAGAGAGCTTGGGGAGAGAATAGAGTTCTAAGGGGGTTTTCTTTGTAAAACCAAAGTTGTAACTTATTCTTTCAAGAAGTGAATTTCTCAAGGGGATCACCAAGAGGATGTAGGCAATTGCTGAACCTCTAAAATACTTGTGTCACTTTGTGCTTGGTTGGTTTCTCAAGTGTGTGTGTGTGATTCATCAATCCTTGTGTGTGTCACAAAGTCCATCAACAACAAGATCATTAGGGGAGTGAGTGAAAGTGTTTGTCCATTTTCACCAACAAGTGGTATCAGAGCTGAGTTTGAGCAGCAAGTTCTAGTGTGTTGAAGATGGCAAGTGACAAAGAAGCTGAAGTTGGAAGTAGCTCTATGCAGCAGAGGCTACCACAATCTGTCAGCATGAAGGTGGAGTTGAAGCCTTTCACAGGGAAGGAGAACTTCACTCTATGGCAAAGGAGGATGAAGTCAGCCCTTACACAACAAAATCTTAGTGTTGTCTTGGGAGGCACAGAGAAGAAGCCAGCGACCATGACAGACACGGAGTGGGGTGTTCTAGATGAGTTGGCTAGAGGAGCCATTGAGAACTACATCGCAGATGAGGTGCTCATCAACGTGATGCAAGACACAGCGAAGCAAACATGGGAGAAGCTCGAAGCAATGTTTGCAGGGAGGTCGCTGTCCAACAAGCTCTTCCTCAAGGAAGAACTCCTAAATCTTCGGATGGAGGAGGAAGGTGATCTAATGGAGCATTTGAGCAGCTTCAATAGATGTATTGCTGATTTGCAAAGGATGGAAGTGTTGTATGATACGGAGGATAAGGCACTCATGTTTCTAACATCCTTGCCTCCGTCTTATAAACATTTCCGAACAACGCTTATGTTTGGGAAGAGTACTTTGAAGTTTGAGGAGGTGGTGAAAGATGTGATGACACATCACCGGATGTCCCAACGTTCGGAGGAAAACTCTCAAGACACGGGTCTATTCGCAGGGAATCGTTCCAGCAAGCGTGAAGGCAAGAGAAGCAACGGGAGGAATGCTAAGTCCAAGGACAATGAAGGATGCTTCGAGTGTGGGTCTAAGGATCATTGGAAGCGGAATTGTCCAATATGGAAGGAGAAGGTGAAGAAAGCAGGAAGTTCAGTCAACGTGTGTGATGAGGACACATGTGATGAACTCTTGATCGTTACGGAGGAGTGTAACGGGGAAGTCATAGCAAGTTCTTCTTGCATGCAAGATTAAGTAAGGAAGGGTCATCATCAAGGTGCTTGATTTCAAAGGTGCAGAAAATGTGGAGAGGAAATTCCACAAAGGTGAAGTCAACACAAGGGATGATGGGAAGGATGTTGTTGAAAGAAAACTTCTTGCCAAGGTGGTCATGGGAGTCTGCATTTGAGGTGGAGCTTGACACAAGGGCTGAAGAAGGAGGGCAACAACAACAAACTCACAAAGGGGTTCTACTTGAGGTGGAGCCATCATCAAGTGCAAGGTCCGGGCCCAAGGAATCCATCAAACCGTCCCTAGGTTTTGGATGGATGGACCAAGAAGTTCCAGCCACATTTCGGAGTGCTAGAGGGAGCATGAAGCGGGAAAGTTGGAGAGGTGCATTGATGAAAAGAAAGGTGTTCTTAAATCCAAGAGCAAGGAGTGCTAAGTGGGGATTTAGTGAACAAAGGTTTGGTATGTGGTTTGCATATCAAGGGAAGTCTATGATTCAAGGTTCCAAGGAGGCAAGGAGCAACGAATTTGGCAAGGGGGAACTCTTTTCTGCACAAGAGGTCCAGGTTACTCAAGTCTAGGCTTGGGTGGAGCACCTTCCACCAAAGGTGCATTGAGGCAAGAGGTGTATTGCCATGGTGGAGTTCTTAGAAATTACTAGAACGATTTCTAAAAGGTTTGAAGACGTTCTAGAGGTCAACAATGGTCCATGGGGTGATTAATGGTTCGCCAAGGTGGAGATTGTTGGAAAAATGGCTCATATTAAGGTTGCAAGTGAAGGAGTGAGCGACCGGTCGTAAGGCTTGGGCGACCGGTCGTGTTTTGCACAGAGACGAAGTCTGGAGAATTCGCAGGAAGCGACCGGTCGTAATGTATCTGCGACCGGTCGCAAGGTATCCAAAAGGCATCAGCGACCGGTCGCAAGGTATCCGCGACCGGTCTCCCGCAGTGCTGTTTTGTTTTTTCCACGCGTTTTTCAGGTTCCTTTCACATGTGTCGGTTTCCTACCTAATCCCTCGAGCTTCCAAGATATTTTATGGGTTCTAGGAAGTCTAGCAACGTGCTAGAGAAGCTGGAACACCATTGAATGAGGTTTGTTGACTTGCTTCAAGGAGTACCTACCCTATGGCTCTAGATAGGGTGGCTGAAGTTGCAGCTATCAATGCCTAGCCTTTGTTCTGCCCAAGTTGTGGTCAAAGTCTGGAAACGAAGGGGAGAACGTGGGAGGAAAAGGTACCCCAAAAATTGGCCGGAAGTGGCAAAAATCGGAAGCCGAAACCGGCAGATTTTCTATCGCTTAATTAACTACCAAAATCCAGAAATTTCTCAAACCTAACCCAACCAGCAGCTAAATCACTTCTATAGGTTAAAACACATACGAGGATCGCAAGATTTGGTGCCCGGAATCACCCAAACGAGCTCCGTGAAGTTTATGAAAATTCCGGCCGTTTTTCTGCAATTTCCGGCGAATTCCAGCGGCGGTGGCGGCTGAGCTTGGCTGGGGTCGGAAGAGGAAGACCAGCCGGTCATTTTGCGCAGGGGGGTCGCGACAGGGAAAGAGAGAGAGAGGGTTTTCTGTTTTTATAAAAAATAAACTTCGAAATAATTACGATTGTGCCATTGAAAGTTTTTAGATCGTATCTCTCTCGTTACAACTCCGATTTAAGCCTACCATATGTCTACGGACTCATCTCAGTACAACCTACGTAAAGGTACCAACCACTGCACCGAAATCCTCCCAAATAAAAATGACCAAATTACCCCTACTCCGAGCGCAAAATTGGAAATTCATAATTCTTGAAATTAATTAATTCACTATTCCTTTTATTTTGGGTCGGGATGTTACAGAAGGCTTGCTTCAGATAATGCTGATAACAAGGTAATTTGTTCTTCTTCTTCATATCAATCTTGAATTTAGAATTTGGGATTTTCATGGTAATTGGTTATCTCACATTGTAAAGTAGTGTGCAGGAGAAGATGGCAGATGTTGGGTTTTTGTCCACGGTTGTGAAATCTTTGGTACGGGACGAAGAAGAAAGAAAAGAAGCTGTGGGGCTGTTGCTGGATCTCTCAGATCTTCAGTCAGTCAGGCGGCGGCTTGGGCGGATTCAAGGGTGTATAGTTATGTTGGTTGCCTTGCTAAATGGGGATGACCTTGTTGCTTCACATCATGTAGGGAAGTTGTTGAATGCATTGTCTAGCAACACTCAAAATGCGCTTCATATGGCGGAGGCTGGTTACTTTAAGCCACTAGTGCAGTACCTGAACGAAGGTGATCAAAAAGCTTCCTCTCACTTTTGCAGCTCTTTTCGCTTTGATGATTATGTGGTTTTCATGATTGTGATATTAACTTAACGTTGGATCATGAGCTTTCTAGAATTATTTAATTGCATGAATTTATCTGACCGCAGTTAATTATCAATATAAAACTTACAAAACTTCCATATAGATGGAAATGACTGATATGTTATCTATGGTTCATATAGCAAAATGATGATCCCTACACTACTACAAAAATGGAAAAAGACGACCAGAAAAAGACGACGGCATAACATAAAACCGTCGTTGTATTTAAATAGACGACGGTATAAAAAAAAAACCGTCGTGGATAAGTGATTTACTGTTCAATATTTTTAAAAGACGACGCGTACAAATAAAAAACCGTCGTTTTTAAAAAAGGATTTCTTCAGTGTTAAAATCTGACCAAAAAACAACGACAGCAGGTATGAATACACTGACGTAGAAAATAAAGACGACAGTTCACCAAAAAACCTGCCGTGTTAACTCCTAACTAAACACGACCAACTGTTCTTAATCCACGTCGTATAATATAGTGGAATCAACGTCTGTATACTACGACGGTGCATTCTCTGTAAACCGCTGACTTATTATTTTGGAGTATACTACGACGGTACCTACAACACTACTGTCGTTTTTATTTACCACGTCCTAAGTTCAAATTACGGTCGTATTTTTTCAATTTATACATCTGCCCTCTCTGTAAACCGCCGTCTTATGTTTATAGCTTTTTAAAATTAATTAATTTTTCTTTTATTTTGGTAATATCTTTCTTAACACAAAACAAAATTTAATTCTCAATCCTCAACAACATTTTCATCTTAAAATGCAAATCTCTTCGTGTTAAATATGAACACAAATTTGGCAAATACATCGTGGCAAATATATGTTCAACTGTTTCTTCCTCTCATATGCAAGCTGGGCCCTCTCCTTCCTCTTGTTCTCAAGCTCCTGCACAGCCTCGGTTACTGAAAAACAAAATCAAAATCAACAAAGTGTGAACCCTCACTCCTCGATTCCTGGTTACATTGTAGTCCCCTTTTCCACAGTGATCAACTTCAAAACTCCTGTGTAGCAAGGTGGAACCAGCCTTAGAACCTGTTGTGGGTTGTGCCTTTGGGGTGAAGCTGGGAGTGGGCTTGAGGTTCAGAATGAATAGACACCACCTACTCATTCTGAACCTCAAGCCCACTCCCAGCTACAGCCACCACCTGAGTCCGTCTCTGCGAGCATCAGGAACACCCACGCGGGTTCTCAAGCTGGTTTCACCCTTGCTACACAGGAGGATGTAGCAAACCCATGCTTGGTCTTGTGAGGAATCATTCTGCAAACCCATTTGCTTTCAGAAAGACAATTTCTGCAACCCTAATTGAAAACTGAGAGTCAACAACCGCGTAAAAAAATCCTATTTAAACAAAATGGAGTAAATATCCACGTCAGTTCTAATATACATAGCGACGTCATATTTGACTAATCAACGTCAGTTTAGATATAACTACATCGGAAATCCAAAAGTCATTTCGCGCGTATTAAAAAGATAACTACATCGGAAATCCAAAAGTCATTTGGCGAGTATTAAAAAAAGAACAGAACCAAAGTAACCACGTCGGTTTATTGAAATACACAGTCGTTGAATTTAAGAGTACAACGTCAGTTTAGAGAAACAAAGCGCCGTCATAACCACGTCGGAAATCCAAAAGTCATTTGGCGCGTATTAAAAAGAGAACGACGTCGTTTTCAGAACCGCAAAGTAACCACGTCGGTTTATTAAAATACACAGTCGTTGAAATTACAAGTACAACGTCAGTTTCGAGAAAAAAAGCGCCGTCATAACCACATCGGAATTCCAAAAGTCTTTCGGCAGTTGTGATAACCACGTCATTTATGAATTATATACCGTCGTTATAACAAAATAATACGGCGGTTTGTTAATGACAACGTCGTTGTATTGAACTCTGGGAAAATATATAAACTTTTCGTCACCTGACCTAATATTTTACGGTTTTCACTTCCCGATAAAGTATCGTAGTTTCCCTCTCATTTCCCAAATCACCATTTTCGTCACCTGACCTAGCATCATCGTCTGAATCATCGTCTTCATCGTCCAAATCACCATTTTGGTCTTCGTCTTCGTCGGAAGGAAACATTTCTTTGCACGCCGGTGTTATTCAAGGTTTTTTCTCACTCTCTTCCCTTTTTTTACTTTTCATTTGCATGCCGTAGTTGTCTGGAAACTAGATTCTGTCAAATTGAAGAAATCTTTCACTGGTTTTGATTAAATACATAAGTAGATACCCTCACGACGCCAAAAGACGACAGTTCTGTCCTGTTTTCGACGATGGAATGGACACACCACGACGGTGGCTAAAAACCGTCATGGTGTGACAATTAATACGTCGGAAACAAGATAAAACCGTCGTCTAGTGAGAGAAGTACACTAGTTTTGTAATTTTAAACCACGTCGGTTATTTTTAATAACCGACGTAGTTTATGAATATTTACGTCATGAAATATATAAAACCGTCGTTGTTTTTGTATTATTACGTCGTTTATTTTTAATAACCGACGTTGTTTTTCTGGCAGATTAATCAAAAATGGTTTCGAAATCTCAAAACAAGGAAGCTGAAGCGTCAAAGGCCACAGCAGGTTCAATGGCACAAGGGGATGAACCCAAAACAGGTTTAGTGGAAGTTGAAAAATCAACTCAAAGCAAACCCTCGAAGAGGATGAGATATTCCTCAACCTCAGAGAAAGACTCGAGCACAGCCACATTTGTTGAGGAGCCAAAATCTGGCCGCGGTATCAGCACAATGAGCCGTGTTGTGAAGAGGAAAATTGAGAAGGTTAAGCCTGTGGTTGAGTTCAATAAAGATGGCAAACCACATGGCGATGCTGCTGTTGAGATGCAGTCTTACATTGGTGTTTTGGCACGCACCAGAGTCCCTCTTGTGGACAAGAAATGGAAACAATTACCCAAGGACGTGAAGGAGCAGATTTGGGAAGCTGTTCAAATGTCCTATGTTATTGGGGATAGTTACAAGAACTTGGTCTTGTCATCTGCCGCCAAAAAATGGAAGGATTTCAAGTATAACTTAACTAAGCAATATATCCTTCCATTCGCACATGACAAGGAGAAATTAAAAGAAATCCCATCGCTTTATAAGTTCATAGAGAAATCGCAATGGGATGCCTTCGTAGCTTCAAGGTTAACCCCAGATTTTGAAGCTAAGCATGCTGAGCAGAAGGAGAGGAGGGAGAAATTGGAGTACAACCATAGGTTGTCTAGAAAAGGGTATGTTGGTTTGACGGACCAATTGGTAGAAACCATGCCCGAAGGTCAAGAAATCGATCGAGCTGTTCTGTGGAAGAAAGCAAGAGAAGATAAATCAGGAAACATCCCTGATCCAAAGGCTGCAGAGAAGGCAAAACTAATCGTAAGTCTCACTAACTCTGTTCTAAATTTGAAAAACAGAGTGTTTTATTTTGGTATAGACGTCGTTTATATTTATATAAGCGACGTTATAAAGTGAACACCACGACAGGCTTAATTTACGGACGTTTAAAAGTGAATAGGACGTCGGTTTTTGAATAAAGTAGACGTCTAGATAGAATTAATACGACGGATTAAATTATTCTATGAACTGCATTTTTGTTTTAAGTTTACTCACGCACACACTCTCCCTCTCTCTGTCTATTTCACTGAATTTTGTGGTGCACAATTTCTGGAAAAGAATGCATATTTCAATCGAGTTTTTTCACTTCTTCATTAAAACTTACGACGGTTTTATCTTATCTAGACGTTAGAATGATTATACAACGACGGTAATTTTGTGCAGCCGTATGGAATTGTACATCTACGTCTGTTTGTTTAATAATCCGTCGTCTTACTTTGAATATACGACGGTTTTTAATTTATGTCTTAATCTGTTTTATTTTGAATATACGACGTATTTTTATATACCGACGTTGTAAAGTATAAACAACGACGGTATTTATATATAGACGTTTTAAATTAATACCACGTCTGTCATTTAATAAAAACCGTCGTTGTTTATAATTTACAACGTCGGTATATGTATCTGTCATACACCCTTCTCAGGTTCTAACAATCTCTCTTTCTTTCTTTTAGGATGATTTGCAAAAGCAAGTCTCCGAAGGCACTCTGACTGTCTCCGGGAGCAATGATATCTTGACTCTGGCTTTAGGAACCCCGGAGCATGGTGGGAGAGTCAGAGGCGCTGGTGCTGGCGTTACCCCAACTCAGTTCTTCAATTTGCGGAAGCGGCAGAGAGTGAAATTTGGTGACAAATTGAAGGAAAGTGTGAGGGAGGCAGTCAGAGAAGAGACCTTGAGGATTGAGGCGAAGTCAAGGGAAACTATAATGGAAGCAGTCAGAGCAGAGAGGGAGACTTTGTTGGCATATATCCGTCAACTAGTTCCTAGTTTTGATCCCAGCCAGATGCTCCAAACCCCAATTCCTCCAATTATTTTACCCCCTCAAGATCAAAGCCCAAAAAATCCAATGTCTGATAAGGCAAGCTGCTCTGGGGCCACTAATATCAGACCCCTAGCTTTGGAATTAGAAGATCCGAAGCCTGAAGCTGATACTGCTGCAAAAGAGAAAGAGGACACGGTAAAATCTCTGCTTATTTATATTTCTGCTTTTTAAATTTTAAAAAGACGTCGCTCCTTTTAATAGCCGACGTTAAAATTTAAAATAACGACGGTAAATACGTCTGTTTCTTACAAGACACGTCGTGTTTCGTTATATACCACGACGCTTTTATAAACCGTCGTTCATTTCATGATTTCATTAACTGTATTTATATTAGACGACCTTTCTATAGAATAGCGACGTTATAAATTCAATACAACGTCAGTATTAACGAGAAACCGTCGTTTATATTATATACCACGTCTGTTTTTTTTGTTTAGTTAGAGTCGTTTATTTTAGTTCACACACAAACTAACTTATATTTCTTTATTAATTTCTTTAAACAGGATCTCTCAAAGCTAGATATGCCACCTCCTCTTTTAGCCTTATGCCAACATTTCCAGACCAAGTTGTTGCCTAATGGTAACGAGGCTCTAACAATTCACATGCCCAAGGAAGTGTTTGGCTTTGAGCATGATACCTTCCTCTTCACTGAAGATGTTTTGCAGTTTGGTTCCATGGTTGAGATAGGAACCACAGTGATATCAGTATACATGAGGTAATTCTCCCTAATCCCATTTTGTTTTACATTTTCCTTTCTTTTAAATTAAAATCTCATTTAATTGACTTTCATATATTTAGGTTCCTATTTGACTATTTAAAAATGGCAAATCTTGTAAACCTTGTTGGCCTTGTGGACCCTGGGCTAGTGAGCTCTGGAGCTGGAACAATATCAGACCGAATAAAAAACCTGTCAAACCGCCTGAATACAGCAGATGGGAATCAATTTTTCTTGGTCCCTTATAATCCAGGGTTAGTACCATTTAAAGTATTTTCCTATTACATGAATTCACTGCCTTATAATCCAGGCTTCTAATATTTTTCTTTCTAATATGAATCATTATGTGCAGGGGTCATTGGGTGATGGTAATTGTGAGACCATTAACAGAGACTGCCTATTACATGAATTCACTGCCAAAACGCATGGTTGACGACGAAATGAAAAATATAGTGAATACGTAAGTTGATTTCTTCTGATTTATGATTTTTCCTATAAAGTATTTAAATAAACGACGGTTTTTACTAATACCGACGTTATTATATAATATAACGACGGGAAGATATTACCGACGTTTTAATTTAACTACCACGTCAGTATTTTCTTAAAAACGTCGTTTTAATTTAACTACCACGTCGTTTGCGTTTTATTTAAGAACGTTTTAATTTTTTCTGCACAATTTTCGTCATACGACGTTTTTTACTCTTACCGACGTTATAACGTTACACAACGACAGTTAGGTTTTACCGCCGTTTTAAACAAAATATAACGTCTTGGTTTAAAAAACTCCGTCGTTTTGACTGATTTACCACGACGGTTACTATTTGTATTTAACACCCTTTGTTTTCTTGTAACAGGTCAATTAAAATGTTTAACATTCATATAAACAAAAATTCACGTAAACAGCAGGCCATTTGGAAAAATCTACACGGCACTCCTGAACAACCAACAAGTGTAGAGTGTGGCTATTACGTGATGCGATTCATGAGAGATATAATTCATGATCCAGACCTAAATTTCGAAAAGAAGGTAAAACGCAACATTTTAGATATACTTTCTTTATTTTACTACGTCATATTTTTGTTTAACCGTCGTTTGTATTCTTTTAACACGTCGGTTTTTTGGTTTATTTTGCAGTTTGACAAGAAAAAAGATAAACTTCAGTATACACAAAAGGATATTGACGAAGTTAGGCATGAATGGGCAGAATTCGTGAACAAGCAATTACCGAAGGATAATTGATGTAGATAAATATTTATGAACAATGTTTAATTTAGATTATTTAAAATGTATATAAATATTTTGTTGTAATCAAGAGAACAAAAATCAACAAAATTAAATTTTGTTTAAAAATTTGTTTAGTTCCCAAACACCGACGTCTGATTCTAATTTACACGTCTCATACGTGTACACAATGGTCGTATTGCAGTAAACGACGTGTAATAGTCAAAACAACGACGGTTTATAATTAATTCATCCTGTATAAATGAATTTGTACTCATATACTACGTCCGTTAGTATAACCTTATCGACGTCGTAATAATATACAAAGGCTGATATTTCTAAATATCCACCTTTGTATAAAAAAAAACACGTCAGCTATATACAACAAAATGACGTGTAATAGAAATAACAACGACGGTATATAATTAATTCATCCTGCATAAAAGAATATGAATTCATATACTACGTCGGTTAGTATAACCTTATCGACGTCGTAATCTTATACAAAGGCGGATATTCTTAAATATTCGCCTTTATATATATAAACAACGTCAGTTATATACAACTAAATGACGTTTAATATTAGTAACAACGACGGTTTATAATTAATTCATCCTTTATAAATGAATTTGTATTCATATACTACGTCGGTTAGTATAACATTAACGACGTTGTAATATTATACAAAGGCGGATATTATTAAATATCCGCCTTTATATATTTAAACAACGTCCGTTATATACACTAAAATGACGGTTTATAATTAATTCATCCTGTGTATATTCTTAAATATAGTTTCAACGTCGGTTTTTTATGTTTAATGTCGTTGTAAAGGGATACAACGTCGTCTAAGTCATTTTTAATTTAATTGTTATTGACTTTTATATTTTATTTAAATCCATATTAAATTCATAACTATATCCAAAAATTATACTGAAAACTACCAAGCATTGGAATATTGTCTCTATCCTAAAGCTTTAAAAAATATAATTTTGGAAATATTTTTTTATTGTATTTAATTACTAATATTAATAATATATTCAAAACAAAATCCGAAAAATATACCGGCAAATTCTATGCACTGATTGAGACAATATCTTGCCCGTTAAGGCCTGAAAAATGTAATTTTAGTTTTCAAAGTTCAAATGATAACAAAATTCAAACAAATTTAGAGACAAAGCATTGTACTCCTTATACTTTACATAACATAACCCTAAGGTTTATGTGATCCATTGGTGCCCATAAATTCAAAATTATGAAATCCATATTTTAGCCTACTATTGTAGAAGGCAATGTTGTAAGGAATCCATAGCAATTTTCGGTTCATTTTTCTCGTACTTGTGTATTTTTTAAAAATTATTTTACAATTTAGGGTTTAGGGTTTAGGGTTTAGGGTTTTTTGAAACGACGCCGGTTTTCTCCCGCTGTTTTTGGTCAACTACATTAACAAAGACTAATTGAATTCGGTTGACGACGTCAGTTATAAAATAGCGACGTCTTTAGTGTTTACAACGTCGTAAATGTATTATAACCGCCGTTGTAAGTAATTATTAGACGTCATTATAAGTGTTGACCGTCGTGGTTGAAAAACGCGGTACTTAAAAATTTTTGACCGCGACTTAAAATTTTCAGAATTTCCCTTTAACCCTCAAATAGTTCATTCTCTCTCTTCAACATAAATTTGTCTGAAAGTTTTCGTTCTCCAAGCTCTCTCTCAATATCCATGTAAGTACAACTCTAGTCCCTTTAATCCTAATTCTCTCAGCTCTGTCTCAAGCTTTTGTTATATTCTCTCAGCTCTCTCTCAAAGCATTGGGTACGTAGATTCTCCAAGATCTCTCTCAAAGCATTTGGTACGTAGATTTTTCAAGATCTCTCATTGGGTACTTAGATTCTCCAAGCTCTCTCTCAAAGCATTGGGTACGTAGATTCTCCAAGCTCTCTCTGAAGCAGTTGTTATATTCTCGCAGCTCTCTCTCAATATCCATGTAAGTACAACCCTAATCTCTTCTTAAATCCATAAATGTTTTCGTTGGTAGCTATATTAGGGTTTTGGTGTTTGCAATCTTGTAATAATTGCTCTCTGTTTGGGTTCTTTTATGTTTGTTTGGCCATGGGTTCTTGGAAAAGGAATGGGGATGGGAGATTTAAGCTGTTTTTTTTTTTTAACTACGACGACGGTTGAAGGATCAAACCGTCGTCCAAATGTTTATTATACGTCGGTTGTTCATTTACTCCCGTCGTCTACGTTTTAAGCCGCAACTGGTAGCCTAAAGACGACTGTTTCTCCATTAAACGTCGTCTTTAGGCTACCAGAACACCGTTCAAATTTCTGGGTCTGGGTATCTTAATGACGACGGTGACTATAGATGCCGTCGTCGGAATGTATATTAAACGACGATTATTTTTATAAACCGTCGTCTTTTCCATGTTTTATATTTAATTTTCATTTTGTTCTCTGCTATTTGAATGAGGTAGTGTTTCATTGCTGGTCTTTCCACTTTAATATATATATATTTATATGAATTTGATAGAGTGTAAGATGGATAAGTCATGGATGCATGCGGATAGAAGATCGAAGGCATATGAGTTAGGGGTGGAAGGATTTTTGAATTTTGCGTTACAAAATCTTGGAAATACAACTGAGATTCGTTGTCCATGTGTTAAATGTGGGAATATTCGATTGTTTGGGGTTGGAATTATAAGGGAACACTTATACTTTAATGGAATTGACCAAAGCTATAAGATTTGGAGATGGCACGGAGAACCTTGGGAATGGACTACCAATGCTAGTAGAAATGTGGAAGAAGATGAGCAAAGTAGGTTTAGTTATGTTTCTGAAGAATTAGGGATGGATGATAATGATTTTGCCAATATTGGATCTGATCCTTATGAGTTTGCCAGTGTGATTGGGGATGGCGATGAACCCTTGTACCCTGGTTGCAGTAAGTACACGAAGTTGTCGGCTTTGGTGAAGTTATATAATTTGAAAGCAAAACATGGGATGAGTGATGTTTGCTTTACAGAATTATTGATACTTCAAGGAGAATTTCTTCCAGAAGGAAATACACTACCTTCCTCTATGTACGAGGCAAAAAAGACTTTGTCTGCTTTAGGGATGAGTTATGAGAAAATCCACGCATGTTCCAATGACTGCATTTTGTATCGGAAGGAGTATGAGAATGCAACTAATTGTCCTACTTGTGGTATCTCAAGGTGGAAGGAAACCAAGGATGGGTTCTTGAAAGAGGGTGTGGCAGCGAAGGTGGTGTGGTATTTTCCTCCAATTCCAAGGTTTAAAAGGATGTTTCAATCACATAAGACAGCTAAGAGTTTGACTTGGCATGCTGCAAGAAAATCAGTTGACGGTTATATGTCTCATCCAGCGGATTCCCCGTCTTGGAAACTTGTTGATGAAAAATGGCCCGACTTTGGTAATGAGCCAAGAAACTTGAGATTGGCTCTCTCATCTGATGGATTCAATCCCCACAGTTCTTTAAGTAGCAGATACAGTTGTTGGCCAGTTATGTTAGTTACATATAATCTCCCACCATGGCTATGCATGAAGCGGAAGTTCATGATGTTGACTATACTGATTTCCGGTCCTAAACAGCCCGGAAATGATATAGACGTCTACTTAGAGCCTTTGATTGATGATTTGAAATCTCTGTGGGATGGGATTAGAGGAGTGTATGATGCCCACATAGGAGAATACTTTACACTCAGAGCTGCATTACTGTGGACAATTAATGATTTTCCCGCTTATGGAAACTTATCTGGTTGTGTTGTTAAAGGATATAAAGCTTGTCCAATATGCGGCGATGATACACCTAGTCACAGGTTGAAAAATGGCCACAAAATTTGTTACATTGGGCATAGAAAGTGGTTACCAATCAATCATCCATATAGGAGGCAACGTGCAGCTTTTAATGGGAAACCTGAATATGGCATGCCCCCTGAGCCATTAACAGGAGAAGAAGTGCTGCATATGGTTGAAGATATTAATTACATATGGGGCTCGAAAATTGGGGGAAGTGTTGGTGAGAATGATGGTGATAGAGTTTGTTGGAAGAAGAAATCAAAATTCTTTGATCTCGAGTATTGGAAATACCTCCCTGTGAGGCATGCCTTAGATGTTATGCACATTGAGAAGAATGTTTGCGATAGTATCATTGGTACATTGCTAGAGATCCCTGGAAAAAATAAAGATGGGATTGCTGCTCGGTTAGACTTATTGAACATGGGGGTAAAAATTGATTTGCAACCCGAGTATGGACAAAGACGTACTCGCTTGCCTCCAGGGCCTTGGAATTTGTCAAGAGCAGAGAAGAGAGCGGTTTGCAATTCTTTTTATGGTATGAAGGTTCCTGAAGGTTATTCTTCAAATATAAAAAATCTTGTATCTTTAAAAGATTCAAGACTTCTTGGCCTTAAATCTCATGATTGTCATACCTTGATGCAACAATTGCTCCCTGTGGCAATTCGTTCTGTTTTGGAGAAGCCTGCAAGGTATGCAATAACTCGATTGTGCTTCTTCTTCAATGCTTTATGTGCAAAGACGGTAGATGTTTCCAAGCTAGATAAGTTGGAAGAAGATGTAGTAGTTACTTTATGTTTGCTTGAGAAGTACTTTCCCCCTTCATTCTTTGATATCATGGTTCATCTAGTAGTACATCTTGTCAGAGAAGTTCGTCTATGTGGGCCAGTATATTTTAGATGGATGTATCCGTTTGAAAGATATATGAAAGTGCTAAAGGGGTATGTTCAGAATCGTACTCGTCCCGAAGGTTGCATTGCTGAGCGGTATATAGCTGAAGAAGCTGTAGAGTTTTGTACCGACCATTTATCTGATGTTAGTACAGTTGGAGTGCCTTCAAGCCAGAATATGGGAGTTTCAAAGCCATTATCAGGTTGCACAGTGGGCTTAGTTGATATGGACTTGTTGAACCAGGCACATCTATATGTCTTGGAGAATACGGAGGAAGTCCTACCTTATATCGAGTACGTATGAGTTTAATTTTTCATATATATGTAGCCATGTTAAATATTATTACTCCTTATATTTATCTTATATATGAGGGACCGTAATGCGTGTTTTTTTCGTGTCAATTGTAGGGAACATATGATCCACATCAAGACCACTTATTCGAAATTTAGAAAGAGAACAAAGTGGCTACAAGATAAGCACAATAGCACTTTCATTCAATGGCTACGTGTTAAGGTATATATGTTATTGAATGACATATTCAATTTATTATTTTAATTTTCTTTCTTTCTATATATATGTTAGATTGAATTAATATATATGTTTAATTTGTAGGTTCAAAGTGAATTTAATGGGGAAGATTATAATGGCATATCAGAAAATTTGAGATGGTTAGCAGCTGGTCCAAGCATGGTAGTGCCATCATATAGGAGCTATCTTATTAATGGTGTCAAATTTAGCACCAAGGCACAGGATGATGTGCGAACTGTCCAAAATAGTGGAGTTTATTTACTTGCACATACTATGCAAGTTGCTAGTGCCAAGGATAAAAACCCTATTGTCTCCAATATGGGTTTTTATGGGGTTATTCAAGAAATTTGGGATCTTGACTACCAAAAGTTTAGAATCCCAGTCTTGAGGTGTGATTGGATAGATAACACTTCGGGCCTTGTAGTCGACGAACTTGGATTTACCCTTGTAGATCTGAGTAAAATTGGACATAGGAATGACCAATTTGTTATGGCTTCTCAAGTCAAACAAGTATTTTATGTTGACGACCCAATGCATCGTGGTTGGTCGGTAGTAGTTATCAATGCCTAATAGAGAATATAATGATGTTATTGGTGATGATGTGCTAGGTGATATTAGAATTGAGTGTGAGCCATTTTCTAGAGGGATACCAAATGTTGACACATTTGATGACCTAGTGGGTGAGTTTGGGAGTGAGAACATTAGAGATGGGTGTGAAGATATATGGATTGATTGATTGTTGTAATGTATGACATTAGTTATGCAGTTAATTGTATGACATTAATTCATAGCTCTGTATATCATTTTAATTCCGATCACATTTTCATTCTGCAAGCTTTGTATGACATTAATTCATAGCTCTGTATATCATTATAATTCATTTCAACCGTCGTCTATTACAGTCGTCTATTATAGTCGAAAGGTCTCTTTTTTATGCGATTATGTACCAAATCGACGTCGGTTTTAGTTTTTTACTGACGTGTACTATATTAACCACGTCGTTTTTTTGTGTTCAAGCCGTCAAAATAATTTTCAACGTCTGTGGTGATATAAATGGTCGTGGTTATTGTTGTTTTTACGTCTGTTCAAGTAAATATATGCCATGTTATATGTTTAAGACGTCAGTTTTTCATTCAGTGAACGTAGTATTTATTAACCACGGCGGTTTCTAAGTTTTATACGTCGGTTTTGTTTTATTTCGAGACGTAGGTAAAACCATTTACGTCGGTTTTATAGTTGTTTTTGACATTTAAAATTATTTAAACGTCTGTGTTTTAATAAAACCGTCGTCTATTATAGTCGAAAGGTCTCTTTTTTATGCGTTTATGTACCAAATCGACGTCGGTTTTAGTTCTTTTGTGACGTGTACTATATTAACCACGTCGTTTTTTTTTTGTGTTCAAGCCGTCAAAATAATTTTCAACGTCTGTGGTGATATAAATAGTCGTGGTTATTGTTGTTTTTACGTCTGTTCAAGTGAAATATATGCCATGTTATATCGTTAAGACGTCAGTTTATTCAATCAGTGAACGTAGTATTTATTAACCACGTCGGTTTCTAAGTTTGACACGTCGGTTTTGTTTAATTTAGAGACGTTGATAAAACTATTTACAGTCGGATTTATAGTTGCTTTTGACATTTAAAATTATTTAAACGTCTGTGTTTTAATACAACCGTCGTCTATTATAGTCGAAACGTCTCTTTTTTATGCGTTTATGTACCAAATCGACGTCGGTTTTAGTTCTTTTGTGACGTGTACTATATTAACCACGTCGTTTTTTTTGTGTTCAAGCCGTCAAAATCATTTTCAACGTCTGTGGTGATATAAAGGGTCGTGGTTATTTATGTTGTTACGTCTGTTCAAGTAAATATATGCCATGTTATATGTTTAAGACGTCAGTTTTTTCATTTAGTGAACGTAGTATTTATTAACCACGGCGGTTTGTAAATTTGACACGTCGGTTTTATTTAATTTAGAGACGTTGATAAAACTATTTACGTCAGTTTTATAGTTGTTTTTGACATTTAAAATTATTTAAACGTCTGTGTTTTAATACAACCGTCGTCTATTATAGTCGAAAGGTCTCTTTTTTATGCGTTTATGTACCAAATCGACGTCGGTTTTAGTTCTTTTGTGACGTGTTCTATATTAACCACGTCGTTTTTTTTGTGTTCAAGCCGTCAAAATCATTTTTAACGTCTGTGGTGATATAAATGGTCGTGGTTATTGTTGTTTTTACGTCTGTTTATGTAAATATACGCCATGTTATATGTTTAAGACGTCAGTTTTTTCATTTAGTGAACGTAGTATTTACTAACCAAGACGTTTTCTAAGTTTTACACGTCGGTTTTTGTGTATTTAGAGACGTCGATAAACATATTTACGTCGGTTTTGTAGTTGTTTTTGACATTTAACATTATTTCAACGTCAGTGTTTTACTAAAACCGTCGTCTATTATAGTCGAAAGGTTTCTTTTTTAGGTTTTATGTATGAAATCTACGTCGGTTTTAGTATTTTACTGACGTGTACTATATTAACTACGTCGGTTATTTTCCGTCGTTATTTCATGTATGAAAAGACGGCGGTCGATTTCTCGTCGGTTGTAAACCATGATACACGACGGTGGATTACCGTCGTCTATTTCGTTTTTTGTAGTAGTGCTTATGTATTAATTAACTTAAGAACATTGTTGGTGCTGTTTCGAATTATTTGAAGGCCGGAGGCCAATTAGATGATTTGCATGAGATTATACCGTGCATGCTGCCGGTTGGTATTGTTAAATGTGTTTTATGCAGGTTGAAAAATTTGGGAAATGTTCAATTTATAGGGGAGACTCTGCCGAAATTTCTGTAGAAAGTCTCGTGCTCTTTTCCCTTAATTTGGAAAAGAGGCTAAATTTTTAGTTAGTGGGCCCAGCATCGGGGTGATATCGGAATTTTTCCACAGGATTCGTCTCGGGTTTCGAGGAATTCGAGGAGCGTCCTGTCAAGTCATTTGGTGAGTTTTGAGTGAAATCCGATCCCTTGAACTGTGCAATACGCCAACCACTCCAATTCGGAACGAACTGCCTTTGAACTTGAATTGTCCAATTTCTCACACCTATGGATTTCCGATCGAGCTCAAAACTTGGGAATCATCATAATATGGTGGGAGGAGTCATTTGGTGAGTTTTGAGTGAAATCTAATCGCTAGAACTACGGAATAGACCAACCATTCCTATAAGGAACGAATTGCCTTTGAACCTGAATTCTCCAATTTCTTACCCCTATTGATTTCAGATTGAGCCTAAAACTTGGGAATCATCATAATATGGTGGGAGGAGTCATTTGGTGAGTTTTGAGTGAAATCCAATCGCTAGAACTACGGAATACACCACCCACTCCCATAAGGAACAAACTGCCTTTGAACATGAATTGTCCAATTTCTTACCCCTATTGATTTCCGATCGAGCCCAAAACTTTGGCATCATCATAATATGGTGAGAGGAGTCATTTGGTGAGTTTTGAGTGAAATCCAATCGCTAGAACTGCGGAATACACCAACCACTCCTATACGGAACGAACTGCCTTTGAACCTGAATTGTCCAATTTCTTACCCTTATGGATTTCCGATCGAGCCCAAAACTTGGGCATCATCCTAATATGTTGGGAGCAGTCATTTCGTGAGTTTTGAGTGAA
>BPUM01001118.1:0-123886 GCA_020521455.1 Prunus kanzakura | reverse complement strand
ATAATTTAGGGAGTTGATTTTCCCACTCTTTTTTTGTCCATTTACACCCCATTTGTTGGAAATTGTATGTTCTCACTCTCTTTTGTCCACTTACACACCCTTGTTGGAAATTGTATGCTATAGTAAAAATTATTTATAAAAATAAAAAGAAGTATAAGTGGACAAAAAGGGAGTGGGAAAATCAGCACCCATAATTTACTCTAAATTGATATAATCTATCGGGAGGGAATTCTATCTTAGGTTATTTGCATCAACCAATTCCATCGTTTGGATGAGGGAAATAAACTTGGGATTTTGATAAAAGTCAGAATTTCTAAATTGACGTGAACCAATTCTCGTATTTGGATAATAAAAAGGTAGAAATTTAGAAATTCCGAATGAGAAAAAATATGGAATTTGGAGGTTATAAATCATAACTTTAAATTCTATCTAAAAGTCGTCATTTCTAAAATTCTAAAAGAGATTGAGTTTAAAAAAAAGATAACTTTACAAATAAAGGTTAAATTCTGTATTTTAAACTCGTCACCCAAACAAGAAACTTTACAAATTCTAGAACATTAATTTCCGTTATTTATGAATTCATTTGTACTTTTAAATTTCCTCATCCAAACAAGAGTTGAGGAAAAGATTGGCTGCATTTAGGAAAAGATTAACCCACTAAAAGTCCAATCCAAAATCTGAAAGATTTGCTGCCCTTTCAATGTTTTATGACTTGTTTTTGTTTTTTTCCTTTATTTATACCTCACAAAATCTGAAAGTCCTCCATAGTGATCTATGCTATCACTCTTTTCATATCCACAGGTTTTGACACTGAGGTGGCAAAAACGTAGGCTTTATAAGAACATCTGTAAAGCCAACCACACAGATGATGATCAATCAATTGATCATAAATCTAATGATACCGACTCTATTTTTAATGTTCATTTTGGATCATGAGCCTCTGCATGGTACAATACCCGTATTTATTCGTATTTCGCTTATTTTAACCATTACAATAATCTAACGACTTAAAACCTAACATATAAATTAGAATATATTTTTATTTTTATTTTCTAAACTAACCATAGCCCTCCTTACCCTTCCCCCTCCCCTTTCCCCTCCCTATTTTTATTTCATGGATCCTTTTTAACTTGGAATTTTAGCAACAATTTCAGAATTGAATTCGTAGGCACTATTACTTTTTCAGATTTGAATGTTACTTTCGTAAGCATCTGTATAGTTGAGAATGAATTGCAGCATTAAAAATTTAGAAGAAAAAAAAAAAAAACTTCAATGCAATCATCATCATCCCAGTCCAATTCGAATGAACTCCCTGATTTCATCAACTCCGTTAGTCCAACTAATCAGACCCGTCGCTGTGCAGAGAAGCCAAGAACTCGGAGTCATGGCGAGGAGAGTTCGGAGGGCCCAAGCTGAAGTCCCAAGTTAGGCCATCTCTAGCCATAGGGCTAAATGTAGTTAAGGGCTAAAAATTTAGCCCCTCAAAATATTAATTTTTTAAAGAATAGTATAGGGCTAAATTTTTCCATCTCCAGCCATGCAGGGCTATATTTTAGGATCCTTCATATTTTATTATTTTGAGAAAAATTATGGTACAATACTCATACATTCCACAACTATATATTGTTTAATTTAATTAAACTACTATTTAGAGACAATATTCTAAAAACGTGAAGACATTTAAAAAAAAAAAAAAAAAAAGGGATGGTTTCAATGTTTCAGCTCCAACGGTCATCAACAAGAATTTTTTATAATTTTTTAAAAACAACATTGAAAGATTTGAGGGTCTGACCACATTTATTATTTTTTTTAAAAAAAAAGAAAAAAGAAGGGAATGGGGTAGGTCTGACCCAACGGTCATTTACCAACAATTGTTTATACTTTTTTTCTAATACAGTACGAATTGGAATGGGGTAGGTTTGACCCAAAGGTCTAGCATGCTTTAATGGGGTTCTTGAAAAGCACATGTATGGGTCCCACTAGAAATTTGGCCTAGCCTAAAAGTGGGCTATATGTGGCCTAGTTGGAGGGCCAAAGGGCCAAATGTGGCCCTCCAAATTTGACCAAAATTTTGTTTAGCCCACGACTGGAGATGGTTTTTGTATTATTTTAGGGCTATATTTAGGATATAGCCCATGGCTGGAGATGGCCTTAGAGGTCAAGTTGTGGACCCGGGCCTGGAGGCATGATGAGGATGAGGATATAAGCTTCAACATATGTTTATTCAGGATTCAGTTTAGGATGTTGAGTAGTTGAGATTCTGACGAGTAGAAATTGAGACAGACCAGAGAGAATTGAGGAGAGGGAAGAGAGCAAGGAGGAGATGGAGACTTCAGAAAGAAAACGGCAGATCTAACGTCTATTTAGAAAAATAAAAAATAATAAAACTAAACTTTATGATGTAACTAACTTGTCATCTTCTAAATCATTGGATTATTATAAGGAAAATACTAAAGGCACCAACTTTGGGCACTACATTGGGCACAAACTCTCTAATAGAGCGTGTGACCCGTTGTATTGGCCGGCTCCACCTCTATTAGAGAGTTGGTGCCCAAGGTGGTGCCCAAAGTTGGTGCCTCTAGCATCACCCTTATTATAACGATTAGGATTAGGTGAAATGCGGATAAATGCAAGAATGATAAATGCCGAGGATCGGAATCCATTCTTTTTAACGATGCCCTTCTTTTTTAATTTATTTTTTTACACGTGTTGCATGACGGGATTTTTTTTTCTTGTTTTTGTCATGTAAGTGGAAACTTTTAACCCTCCAGCTTTTTCTATTTTGCGTGTCCACAAGTCTCTTTCTGTCTCATTCGTTGAATGACACCCCGGTAAATTACGTGCTAACTTCTGCAATCAAATAAATGAAGGCTCTCATTGATTGGCTATTGTTAGAATGCATGCATATGGGGTATTATATAGTTAATTATGAAGTAATGTCTTCCAAATGCTTTGAAGGTTTAAGGTGTGAATCATGTTGGGATGTGACATGTTTTGAAGGGTCAACTAAAGATAACGGCCTAAATTATAGCGTACTTTCAAATTTATGCATAACGTATCCGTAATTTATGAACGCATACTTAATTCTAATTTGAAATTTTGCATGTTATGCTTAAGTTGTTCTAGTTTGCGTTCACACGTTTTATGTGGTCCTGTAATTATTTTAAATTTTTTTTGTTGCTATAAATATGGTCACTTGGGATTCTGGTTTTTGCATGCATGTGAGTCCTCAAGCTCTCAGTCTCTTTTAGTCTCAGCTAGCCCCTCTCATTGAATCCTCTCTCTTTTTCTCACTACGCACACAATGTCTGGAACTCAAGCAACTCCACTACTGCTTACTCAAAGTCAAAACCCTTGTTTTAAGTCATCAAAAAGTGTTTCAAGTACCAATGGCAGCATAAACTGCTTTTCAGGACGTGACCATGAATCATGTCATGTTCCAAATCCAATCATCGACTACTCCATGCTCATCTCCAATGATTCTCTCAAAAGGTCTCAAGCTATCAATGACCTCAATCAAGCTTGCCTCAACTATGGCTTCTTCACAGTATCCACTTCTTCCTCCTTCCATTTGTCTCTATTTTCACTCCACTTAAATTGCCAACTAATCACTTTTTTGCCGTATTAACTGATAACATGATGCCTCAAGTTATACACTTATTACATACACAAACTATATGTATATGCGTGCGCACACACATAGCTTCAATTGGAGGAACTCTCAAATAAGTATATTAAGGGACATTTTTGTAGCTCACATTATGCATTGTATTTCAATGATCCGAACTGTCTATTTCTTGAAACACCATGTTCATCTATTTTTTTTTTATCAAAACTAGATGTCTTAATGATTTTCAATTTATCTAAATTTTTTGCAAGGGTGATAACTGAATGATGACTTAAAAAATAGACGGTTTGGATATTGTTGAACTAAAATTCGTACTGGACCACACAATGTATTCCTCAAATAAATTTTTTAGGGATCTCTCAATAGAATAGGACTAATATATAGAGAGCTTCAATTGATGAATCTCTTGAATAAGTATTTATGGGGCACCCTTTTAGTGCCCACTCCACATTTTTTTTAAAAACTATTGGAACCGTTTATATTTTAGGTATTCTGCCAAATATTACATCTAAAAAATATCACTTCAATCCAAAGTCATTTAATCATTTAATTAAATTGTTATTATTTTAGTGTTTTATTAAAACACCATGTTGGTCCTTTTTTTGTTGGTCACAAATAGATATCTTAATGATTTTAAATTTATCCATTATTTATTTATTTATTTATTATTATTATTGCAAGAATGACCTTTGAATGATGACTTCAAAATAGACGGTTTGATATATAATTGGTGCAAAATTCGTATTGGACTCCTTAAGGTATCGCTCAAATAAAATTATTTGAGTGATCCCTCAATATAATGGAAATGTATATAGAGATCTTCAATTAATGAATCCCTCAAATACGAGAGACACCTTTGTAAAGCCCACTTCACACTGTATTTTAATGATTCGAACTATATATTTTTTAGGTGGTATTTCAAATATTATCTTTGAAAAAAATCACTTGAATAAGAAACCATTTAACAGAAACCACTCAATTAAATGGTTGTTATTTTAGCGTTCTTGCATAGGAGAAAATTTATATAGCAATTCTTCTCATTAGGGCTTCCGCACGTTATTACCATGCGGACGCCATTTAGCTAAAAAGCCCTAGGTGTTTCTTGAAAAAAAACGAATATATATTGCATTGGAAGAATGAGTCAGATTAGCCATTTGGAATGTTTAATATCTCTTTCTGATGTTTGAGTGGCCTTGATGATTTTGTAGGTGACAAATCATGGGATCCCAGATAGCCTGATTGGGAGTGTTATGAACTGGCTTTCCAATTTTTTAATCAAAGTGATGAGGAGAAGCGAAGGTATGATACGAATGATCCGACGGATAGGATCAGATTCAGGTGGGGCGGCAGAACCCAAAGAGAGCTTCTCCACATGAGGGCACATCCCACCTTCAGAAGAAGTGGCTCAATGCAGATTTTCCTCCTAGTTCCATTTTTGTCATTGTTGCCGACCATATAGAGGTGCGTTTAAGATTCTCAAATTTTTAATTACTCTCCATGAAAACTAATCATGTATGATTGGATTTGGCTAAACACAGTCAATTGGCTTTGAGTTTTGAGAGGCTAATCATATTTTTATTATAATGTACAGTTTTAAATATTCAACTTGTGGGTTTTATATTCTCAACTCAACACATGATCAACTAGCGCCCCGCTTTGTGGTATTTTATTTTTCAATGTTAGAATAGGTTACAAGTTCGACTTGCCCCTTCTCAATTCATAAGAAAAAATGTTCTCGACACATGAGATGTGTACGATCTGTAATATCACTAGCCTCATCTCATATGAAAAGATCGATTGGATCATGAAACAATTTCCATTATTGCCTTAACCATAGCTACTATATATTAGTTTTATTTATTAAAACGTTTGTGATATAGTTTCTTCTGAGTTAATTGGTCTAGAACTTTTTGGGTTATATACATGATGCATGGCAGATTCTTACCAATGGAAAATACAAGAGCTTGTTGCATCGGGTGGCCTTAAACAGCGAAGTGGAAAGGATGAGTTTACCCTTCTTTTTTGGGCCATCGTTGGACGTAACTGTGAAGCCTGAACCAGAGTTTGTGGACGACCACAACCCACCCTCTTATCGTCAAATGACTTACAAAGCATACTTGGAATCCAATGACCACCATGTGATTGAAGCGAGAGCAAACTTGAATCAGATTCGACTCTGAAATTTCAAATTAATAGCTGCTTATATGTAAGAATAATTTGATGGTAATTCCATTCAAAAATATATATTTACTTGTCATGTATTATGATTCAAACTCTCTTGTTAATATGTGTGGTACTCTTTCCTACCCTGAGGTTTGTCCCTTAGAAAGGTTTTAACGAGGCCACTGTTTCGTGTCACTCTATGTATGTTACCTCATTTATATGAATGAAATTCTTTTTCTCAAAAAAAATATACTATGGTCCCTATAGAAGCTAGCCATAATTCTCAATGACATGAGGAGGGTTAGGAAATAAAATAAAAACAAGGGATTTTTGTAGAAATGTCACGTGAACTTATACATTTGTATCAATTTGTCACCTTAAAGAAAAATTTAAGAGAAATGTCACCTTAATTTTTCAAAATTCATGATTTGTTATCTAACTAACACCATCCAATTTTCCATCCATTTTTAAGGGTATTTTAGT
This sequence comes from Prunus kanzakura, assembly GCA_020521455.1. Taxonomy (NCBI): domain Eukaryota; kingdom Viridiplantae; phylum Streptophyta; class Magnoliopsida; order Rosales; family Rosaceae; genus Prunus; species Prunus kanzakura. The sequence goes on along the minus strand of BPUM01001118.1, from coordinate 117,612 downwards.
CTTTCTATTTTTAAGGGAAAAAAGAAAAGAAAAAAAGAGAGACCTCTCTCTCCCCCTATCTTCGCTACCCCAACCTCACTCACCCCCAAAACACAACGCACAAGACCCCTCCCCTCCCCCCTCTTCTCTTTATCTCTACCTCTGTCTCAGTCTCTCTCTCTAAGCATGTATAATTTTTTTTATAGTGTTCATGAGCATGTCTAAAATTTTCAGATACATGATTTAAAACTACTTAAGCTTCCCACTCAAAATCCAACCCCTTTCTTGTTTAAAAGATGTACAATTTTTTTATAATGATTTTTCCATTTTTTAAATACCCTTGAAAATGGAAAGACTAAAATACCCTTAAAAATGGATGGAAAATTGGATGATGTTAAAGTTAGATGACAAATCATGGATTTTGAAAAATTAAAGTGACATTTCTCTTAATTTTTTCTTTAAGGTGACGGATTGAAACTAAGGTATAAGTTCAAGTGACATTTCTACAAAAATCCCTAAAAACAAAGGTCCATAGGAGAATGTAACGATGTTTGTTCAATATTTTCTAATGACGTATCCAAAACTACTATGATAAGGATTTCTGTTTGTTTGTAATGGTGTTCTACGCCTTTTTCCTATTTCAAATAAGACCTCCAAAACCAAAATAAGAGTTGAAGGGCTTGTTTGGGAGTGATTATAGGCATGGACAGACCCATGATTTCAAAATGGCATGGCCTAAATTTATCTTACGTACAAACGTATAGAAAGCTCGACAGTAGGAGTGAATTTTATTGATAAAAAAAAAAATACGTGGGGGGGAGGGTGAAAGATATGCTCACGTGAGAAAACAGCGGTTATCACGAGCAAACTTATTAACAGAAATAAGATGACTGGATGATTGAGGACAATGCAAAACATCAGTAAGGGCAAAAGTGGTAGAAGGAGAAGATACAGAAGATTGACCAATATGAATGATACTTAAACCTGTGCCGCCGAGCACACCACCAACTTGATCGTGCCCACGGTAGTCATTGGCAAGAGACAAGTTGCCTAAATCATGAGTGAGATGTGAGTTAGCACCCGTATCCATAAGCCAAGCGAGAGACGCAGAGGGGGCAGCGGACTGAGCAGCCATGGCAGTAAGGCGCTGGGAAGGAACGCGACCTTCATAAAGCCTTACGATTGTAACAATTGATGGCAGAATGACCAAGGCGACCATAAATCTGACATTGAACACGAGGTGCACCAGACGATGACCCAGAAAAACCAGAAGAACCCGAAGCAACAGGAGCTGAGCCAAGAATGCCAGATTGAGAAGAACCAGCGTCGGAAGAATAACCAGAACCGCGACCACCAAAAGAAGGAGAAGAGGAGCCGCGGAAACCACCGCGAAAAAAGCCACGACCACCCCTGCGAGGAGAAGAAAAAGAACCACGTCCACGCGGAGAGCCGCGACCACGATTAGCAACCAAAGCAGTGGAACCAGCATCAGATGAGGGAACCTGGTACGCAGAGGCCCGACGTTCCGCACTAAGAAGTAAAGCCTCAAGATTAGCGTAGGAGATAGGAGTGTCGCGGGCCTGGGCAGAGCTAACGGTGGTTTCATAGAGAGCCCCAGCATTATTCATCACAACCGCAACCAAGTCACCTTCATCAACTTTAGACCCTAACAACGCAAGGTTATCAGCAATGGCATTAACCCAATCATGATAGTCAGAAATAAAAGAGTCGTCGCGCATAGTGCGAATAAGTTCACTGCGAAGCTGGAGAAGCCGATTCTGATTTTGGGAGGCATAGCGTTTCTCAAGCGCAAGCCAGGTAGAACGAGCAGAAATAGAGCGAGCCACGGTAGCGAGAACGGAGTGACTGAGAGACCCGTTGATCCATGAGAGGACCAACTGATCCTTTTGGATCCAATCTTCATAAGCGATGTTGACAATGTCGGTGGGTTTGCCAGTATCGTCGAGAACAAAGGCAGACGGACAGACAGATGAATCGTCAATGAAGGAGAGAAGACGACGGTTTCATAGGAGAGGAAGGATCTGTGCGATCCACAAAGGATAGTTGTTCCTATCCAAGCGAACATTAACAGCATTGGAGAAAGAAGGAAGCGGAAGATCATCATTAGAGGAAGACGAGGCCATTGAGAAAAAAAAAAGAAACAGAGAAACAGAGAAGGGAAAAAAAAATGCAAAGGATCGAACAGGAGGTTAATCTTAAGCTCTGATTACCATGAAAGATATGCTCTAAGGCCACACATTCAACTGTGGCAGACGTATATTATTTATAGGAGCTAATTAGAAGTTGTGATAATTACACAGAGTCAGAATAGAAGTCTAACTCTATCGAGATAAGCAACAGAGATTTACAAGGAATTATTATGTGATAATGACAAATAATCTAAGTGTTTGTCTTCGACTGGGTTTCTCCTTCAGAGGGGACATAATTGATGATTCATCATTGTTTCTCTTTAAAAAAATATCGAAGAGTTTTGATCTCTTAGCATTTCGATGTTGAACTGACAAAAATTCCAATAAAAACATACTTAAATAGTTAAATTTCTATTCAAAATTCAAAAAACGTCATCAATTGTAAATAAGAAATTAGGCATTTATCAAATCTTCAATCAACATGTCAGTAACTAATAATCAATTGATCAAAATCCCTAATCAATAATTCTTACAAGCAAAAACACCAAAACCAATTTCAAATCCTATTTGATAATTCAACAAACCAAAATCAATTGCAACTCATAAACTGATAAGCCTGAATTGCAAATCCATAATTGATAAACCTCAATTGTAAATCCTTAATTCATACTTCATAAACCCTAAATAATCCCCAAAATTTCAACATAAAAAAAAATTGAGCTAGGAAAAAAAAAAAGAGGGAATTTATGTGGTTAGCTTAGTCGTGTGGTCAGCCTAGTGGAGTCTAATATTTCATAAGTGGTGTGGGGGGTTAGCTTTTTTTCTCTGTTGGTTAGCCTAGCGGGGTTAGTTAATAAGATTTTATTTGAATGGCCTAGACTAGGGTATTAATTTAGTCTATAAAAAAATAAATAAAAATAAATAAAAAAAGGTTCTCTTTGCTATAGTGTAGGTTAGCATGTTCATGGGACTGTCCTTGATTATGGGAGGGCTAGAATCACTTATGAGTAGAAGCATCTCACACGTGCTTCTCAATACAATCACAACTTTAAGTGATTTTAAGCGATTTGGGGAGAAGCACCTCCCATGTAATTCCCCATAAAATCACTAAAAACCATTATTTAAAGTGATTATATGGACAAATGATTATTGTCCTATCCAGAATCACTCCCAAACGAGCCCTAAGTTGTATTCCTTTATACTTTTGTGTACAAGAAAAAAGAAGACATAAAAATACTATCATAACCCAAGTTGGATTGTGAAATGAACGACTCCAACATTTAGTTCATTCCTTTAATGGAAAAAGGAAAGGAAAGAAAGTTTTAATCAAGTTTTTTATTCCAAGCATCTTTCTCTTTTAACACACAAGAACACTCCTTGAAATAATTAAGAACCTAATAACGGGATTTGACTTAATGGAAAAGGGCATTGACAGGACCCGCCCCGAATTCCTCGGAACCCGAGACGAATCCTGTGAGAATTTTTCGACATCACACCGATTCCGGGCCCACATATTAAGAACTGAGACTTTCTACTGAAATTTCGGCAAAGTCTCCCCTAAAATTTGGCTTTCCCCAAAATTTCAACCTGCAAACAAAACACAGTTTATAACCCAACTGGCAGCATGCACAATATAAACTCAGGCAATTCATCTAATTGGCCTCCGGCCTTCAAATATTCCGAAACCAAACTACCAACAAGCTTTTAAGTCGCACTATACAAAAACCATAATATTTATGATCTCAAACAACTATACGAATACTCCCAACAATCATTAAACCGAATTCAATGCCAAAATCACATCAAAACCCATTCACATGCTCAGAATCGATCAAACCTTTTAAACATAATAATATTCCGCGGCTGCACCTGGTGAGACCCCAGGCTGCCTACGTACCCCTGGGTAAGGGATCAAGCCACACGTAGTTCTCATCATTAACGGTCACAACTCCGATAATAAACAATTATTTACAGCCGAACCAACTATACATTTCAGATCTATCACAATTCTAAATCCGATAAAAACACAATGAACACATTCTCAAACTCTCCCTTTATATTAGTTCAATCCCGCAACCATACCCTATCCAAGGCGTATGTACATTAAACACATCATCAATTTCTTCCCTTTATATCAATTCCATTTTTTCCTCAAGGCATCGTATTAAGAAGACATCCGAAGGGCCTGGACAAACTCCGACGGGCCTGGGCAAAATAAATAATCCGAAGGGCTTGGACAAACTCCGACGGGCCTGGGCAAAATAAATCAATCTCCGAGGGGCCTGGGCAAACTCCGACGGGCCTGGGCAAAATAATATAATCTCCGAAGGGCCTGGACAAACTCCGACGGGCCTGGGCAAAATAAATCAATCTCCGAGGGGCCTGGGCAAACTCCGACGGGCCTGGGCAAAATAATATAATCTCCGAAGGGCCTGGACAAACTCCGACGGGCCTGGGCAAAATAAATCACATAATCCACCCCATACGCCGGAACATCCACAGCCACGTATGGGGTCCGTCACACGCCGGAAAACTCCAACGACACGTGTGACATATCAATCACATAATCCACCCCATACGCCGGAACATCCACAGCCACGTATGGGGTCCGTCACACGCCGGAAAATCTCAAAATCACGGCTCCAAACTCCTACCCTAGGTAAAACCCCTAATTTGGAGCCACTTTTGTTCTTGGACATACCCCAAATTCTCGACGGAAGTGGCCGGAATTTCGAATTGAAAACCGGCTGAAACCTAATTCCAAAATCGAGCTACAAACTCTCAAAATTTCTGGAATCCTATCCAACAGGCAGCTAGAGCACGAAAAATAGTCGAGAATCCATACCTCACTCGACTGATTTGGTGGAGAATTGAAGGAGAACGAGCGCTTGGAATTTTCTGTCAAAACCGGCGACTTTCCTCCAGTTTCCGGCGATCCTCGTGGCTGCCGGCGTCAGAGAAGGGACGAAATGGAAAGAGCACGAGGCGACGGTTCTAACGCGACCGGTCTTGTCGCCGGAGGTGGCCGGATGCGGTGGTGGTGGCCCAAAAACCCCGGCGATGAACAGTAACAGGGGGGCTGTTCTGCGCGCAGGGAGAGAGAGAGAGAGAAATGAGTTTCTGATTTTTATTTAAAATCTCATTTCGAAATAATTACGATTATGCCACTGAAGGTATTTTGATCGTAACTTTCTCGTTACAACTCCGATTCAAGCTCACCGCATGTCTACGGACTCGTCTCAGTACGACCTACGTGAGGGTACCAGCCACTGCCCCGAAATCCTCCCAGATTGAAAATGACCAAATTACCCCTACTCCGAGGGTAAAATTGGAAATTCATTATTCTTGAAATTAAATAATTTACTATTCCTTTTATTTTGGGTCGGGATGTTACAGGCATTGACTTGCAAACTAGTAGTCTCAAGTTCGAACCGTGATGGTACTTCGATAGGGTGTGTGTGAGAGAGAAAACCCCCTCCCTTTCCTAACTTTGGAAAAAACAAAACAAAACAAAACCAAAAAAAAAAGAAAAAAGAATCGCTTGAATTAGAGGAGAAATTATACAATAGTACCATAACACAGATGAGGTGGTGCTACGGCCCAGTAGTTTTTTGACACGCAATAAAACTTTAACACGTCAGCAATTAAACTCAAATGAAGTTGTAACGTTAGGCAATGTCGTTTGTGGTCGTCTGACGGTGTCACACCCCAATTTATTTACTTATTTATTGAGAGTGTGAGGTAAAAAATAATAATAATAATAATAATAAATTTAAAAAAAAATACTAAAATTACAAAATTTAAATAGCAAGAAACATGAGAATTAGACATAAAACTTCTATTCAAACCAAAGTAATTTACATTGTAATTTTACTAGCAAAATTTCAGGAAAGTACAGACTCTTAACAAAACATCCAAAACTATCTGCAACTCGTTCTTCTTGTTTCCTTGTCACAACTGAACTTCATATTCAAAACCTGCAATAAATTCATTAAGGGGTGAGCATTACATGCTCAGTAAAGGCCCTATATGATTAGTGAGATTTTTAATGTACAATTTATGCAATGTATGAATGAACTTCAATTCTACCCAACCCGTTAATCTATATAATAGGGCAAGCAAATCTGCATGTCCCATACCATGCATTTTATCACTGTGATTCGGAATGCCTCATTATATAAACTAACACCCATTTCAATCATCCCATAATTCCCCTTTTGCTAGTCATCTTGTCCATACCATTGATCTCCAAGCCCAAATCACCAAATCGACAATTATACCGCCGATTTCCTAATCTACTGTGCACACGGGCTCGCCTGAACTTGGTCCCTACAATGGTTAGACTCAACTACACAAAAGATTCTTCCCATTATCCTCTTTTCCATAATTTCTTTATCAACCCAAAAATTCCAACCACCACCGACAACATATGAACATGTCAATATTAATCAAATTATAATGATAATTGACAATCATGTAAACATCCAATATCAAGGATAATAATCAAACAATATTACCAAGCATAATATAGTGTTCACAATATTTAATTAAATCAATTTTTGCAAAACCTCCCCAATAAAGAACCCCTACCTCAAATCCAAAGCTATTGTATAACTCCCAGTTGTAAGCTCAAACACTTTGAACTTCTTCAAAACCTCCCCACACTTAGTTCTTTTGTCTACGATTTTTTTTAAGGAAACTACTATAACTTGAAGAACTTATGATCCAATAACTATTATGTAGGACTATTTATAGTAGTTAGAGTCGGTAAAGAAAATTTGGTTGAAGCTTTAACATGGTGCCACATAACTAACCTAGGGATTTCTAGACTACATCCTAGGATTTATAGATTACATGGGTGGCTTGAAGGTAAAACTGCCGCCCCATTTAGTCTTTAGGTGTTGGCTCCGGAGAGTGCTTAGTAAGCACTTTCCAATTGCATTTATAGCTACAAGACTTCCTATTATTCTTACACCTCATGTTAATATTCACCACCTCATGCTATTGTGGTTTTTGAGGACTCTAAAAAGCAACACGTCAAACTTTTCTAAACACTTGTGTATAAATATTATATAAGATTGAAGTGAATTGGCATAGTTTAAAACCATATAATAGATAGCAAAAGCTTTCACGTGGCTTGCCATGCAACTTATATATATATAGTATAAAAATTATTAATTTTAAATATTTAATTTCCATGAAATATTAGTGTACGTATATAAAAAATTAATATGGGGTTTCACAGACGGTTTAACACCGTTTGCGTTTAACCCGACTAGATTCTTCTTTGAAGCTATTCCTAATCAAAATTTCTAATAATTCGTTGAAGCTCCTCAAATTTATCTCTTACTCTCAAGGTCTGGGTTTTCTATTGTTCAATTCCTTTAAGCCAATTTTTCGATTTCTTCTTAAATCGTTGATGAAATTGAGCATTCATGTTGTTAATAATCAAGACACGTATGAAATTTTTTAGAATCTTCTGAGGTGTTGGTGCAATCTGGAGTTGGGTTCGAAAAATTATACATTCAATCAGTTGTCATTTACAAGGCTAAGGAGGGAGAGGCTGCGACGGAGACTAGTTTTTTGGGTCCAGACCAGCCGCTGCGAAGCACCACGACGACCGCCTTGACCTCATCGACTATCACATCAGATCTTGATTCCACCCAAAACAATATGTTCTCATTCTCGATTATTAAACAAAAAGAAACAACAATCTCATCCATACTTGAAATAATCAATCAAAACAATCAGACTTTTGAACTGTGAAGAGCTTTTCTTTTGGACCCAAAGGCTTTTCTTTCGATTTCTTTAGCAGAAAAAAGCAACAGTAATAAAAAAGAAAAAAGGAACATAATAGACCTTTGAACTGTAACTTGAAAACACAGTAACGACGTTAGAACGCATTTAAGCAATGTCCAACGTGTCAAAATTTTACCACATGTTGAAAAACTACTGGGCCGTAGCACCACCTCATATGTGTTACGGTACTATTGTATAATCTCTCAAATTGGAGGCTTTGGATTTCAAATCTACCGAATGACCAAAAAATGAGCGATTGTCATCCAACAATACATGTTTTTATTAACTTGAAACCCACCCTTACCCATTTTACCCACTAACCCGTTTCAGTTTTTTGATGTGCACAACTTCATCTTCCTCTTGTCCTGATATCTCTCCGCCTCAACCATTTTCCTCATCTAATTCTCTCTATTTCTTGCATCACAAATCTGATTTTCTTTTTTAAAAAAAGTGCTTCAATTTTTCTCATTTAATTCTCTCTATTAAAAAAAGTGATACCGTTGTTGAACAAAGGTAGCCACAACCAAACTTCCCCTGAAAGGCTCCTAATTGTTTTTATAAGATTTCTATAAAATAGGTTTTATGCCTATGAACTAGAGACCATTTTCACTCTTGCCGTGGAAAAGCGTCTTCCCCGAGACGAGATCCTTCACATAGAAATCAGAGGGGGTGAAAATAAAATAGACAAAATTATCGAGAGCAAATTGATGAACACTAAGCAAATTATGAGATGCGGAAGGACATTGAAGAACTTTATTTAAATGGAATTGAGAGATGGAACCCGAACCAATATTAGATTTAGGCAAACCTTGACTGTTATCCACTGAAACTTGATCCGAACCACCATAATTCTGAGAGAGCTGGAGATGAGCAAGATCATTTGTTATGTGAGCGGAGGCACCACTATCAGTAAACCATGTGGATGACTGAGCAGGAGTATGAGAGGCAACCATGGCTTGAGGAGCAACAGGAGGGCGAGGGCAGCGACGAGCCATATGACCATATTCACCACAGTTATAACAACGACCGTGAAAACCATGAGATGAACCATAAGACGGAAAGGAGAAACCACCACGGCTAGCAGCAACGGGCACGAAAAGTGGAGCTTGGGAGGGGAGAAGAAGGATGCCCTGACCAGGAGAAGAATCGGTGCCAGAAAAGCCACCACGAGAGCCAGAGAATCCGCCATGACGACCACCACAGGAAAAAGAGGACCCACTGTTGGAAAAGCTATGGCCACGATTAGCGTTAAACACTTGAGTGGTAGAATCATATGTGATGGAAGAGGTGTAATTAGCCATACGAGTCTCAGCAATAACATCATCGAGGGCCATAGGAGGGTCACGAGACTGAATAGAGTTGACGGCGGTCTCGTACGCCGGTCCGAGACCATTGAGAATGAGGTCAATAAGATCATCATCATCCACAGGTTTGCCAACAAGAGCCAAACTATCAGCAACAGTAGTCATTTGTTCGACAAAATCGGTGATGGAGGAGGCACCTCGTTTGGTGGTTTGCAACTGGTGCTTCAACTAAAGAATACGAGAACGGGATTGAGAATTGAAACGTTTCTCCAAAGAGATCCAGGCATCACGAGCTGTAAGACAACGAGAAACTTGAGAGAGCACGCCAGTAGTGAGGGTAGAATTAATCCAACTGAGCAGCTGTTGATCAAGTTTATGCCAGTCTGCATAGGCAGGATTGGGAATGACACCGTCAGAGGTGAACTGAGAAGGACACGGATTTGTTTGATCAACATATCCGATTAAACCAGTACTCTTCAACAGGGGCAAGAACTTAGCTTTCCAAATGTTGTAGTTTGTACGATCCAGTTTGATAGAAACAACATAGGAGATATTAGGAAGAGAGACCATAGAAGAAGCAAATGATGTCGCAGACAAGGAAGAAGCCATCGGAGAAGAAGAAGGGGACAAGGGAGGAGTATTTGCAGGAGAGGGTTCAGCAGAAGAAGGCATATGTGGGCAGAGAAAAACACAGAGGGAAAACACAGGGAAGCTAGGCTAGGGTATATAGCTCTGATACCATGTCAGAGATTCACTTAGGTTTGAAATTGGATGATCTGTATTCAAATAGAACTAAAGTATTTATTCAAGTGTGGTGGGTACTTGGTCTCCAAGTACATTCCTATTTGGTTACAATTACCTATAATTATATGGGATTATAATTACCTATAATTACATGGAATTACAATATCACAATAAAGGGAAAGTAAATCACAGAGATTGGAGTGGCTGATTTTGTGCAGATTCAGTGCCATCTCTATTAGTCTCCACGCCAATACTTATTGGTAAAATGGTACCCTTTTGTAATTCTTGATAAAATATTATAAATACTTCCCATTACCTTCTTATCATCTTTGTCTTTTCTCTAACTTATTATTATGCTTTAAACTTTGAACTTCTTATTCTCTTGCTTTCATGTTTTGTTGTTTGCTAAAACTATGAACTTCTCTTTCTCTTGTTCTCTTGCTTTCTTGGTTATTTACTTTTCATAGTGAAATTGGCACTTAGGTGATGAGGGGTAAATTAAATGACACTCAAACAAAAATACAACAAACTTCACACACTTTAAACATTGACCAATACTCTTATGACTAGTCAACTGTCAGACATGAATATTCACAACCAAGAACATACACAGAGCATATCAATATGTACCTGCAAGCCTAGAGAATTACTAGTGACAACCTAGGCACTCAGAAGGACCCGTCAATCTAGGCATCCTCTGTGCTAGCAACAACTATGGTGGAAGTGTGTGAAATCATCATAATCAAGTAAACACCAAACAGCAGATAATGATGACTAGTCAACCACCAAGAACACAAACCCAGAATTCATATGATGACTAGTCAACCACCAAGAACACAAACCCAGAAAAATTACAGATATGCAAACCAGATTTTGTTCACCCAGAAACCCACCATTGGGAAAAACTGGGGGTCATCAACCGACCAGGCAATCTACTAAGTAGAAAAAGATTCTTACAAAGGAATACAAGCAAGCTCAAGAAACACCTAGATCTATTTAGGAAGATGAGCTATACCACCTTTGTGCAATCTTCTTCTCCAACTTAGCAAAACTTGAAGCTCAGTTCTTCATGGCAATGGCAGCTCCTTCTCCAGCTCGCTCATCCCATGGCACTAGCTTGCAAGCTCCAACTCAGACCGAAACCAAAATTTGGATTCAAAGGAGAATGACCAATTTCTTCAAGAAACCATACTCTTGAAGAAATCAATCTTGAATCTGACCTAGATATAAATGAGAGAGTGTTTTAATTAGCTAGATTTAGATTTTCATTTTTCAAATGCAGTTTTCAAAAAGAAACAATTTGGAAAACTCAAAGATGAAAAATATAAAGATGGCTCTTGAGGAAGAAGCGAAAGTTTACCAAGAACCTTTCCAAAACTTGCCTACAAAAGTGACGGCTGCCAAATGAATAATTGGTTTCCTTTTACACCAAGATTCCTAGGTTAGAATCGACACATGGTAGCAAAGAGAGAAGAGAGAATAGGACAAAAAGATTGGTTATCTAGCTGGAAATCCTACAGAGCAAGGATGACTAGTCATACGAAAAACAGATTACCAGTCATCATTTTATGAAATCAATTTAATGCAATGCACAATTTACCTTTGTCAAATTGCATGAGCCTCCATAGGATAGATGTTAGTTAAGAACACCTAGAGAAGCTATTCTTAAGCTAAACTTGAGCTTGATAAAAACAATAAAAATCCTATTACAAAATTGTCAAGGGAAGCCAAAAGAAATACTCAAAATGCATACATTAACACATAGTTCTAATCCGCAAACGCCAATTTGGTAATCCATTGTTGGTTGGTACTGATTGGATGGCTGCTAATTGTCGGCTTTCAAGTAAGAATGTGTATATGTTCAATTTAATATATTTGCTGCATTGGTGGAAGTATTGGGTTTTATTATGTTATGTGTAATGGTGCCCTATTATATTATGTGCCTTCAAATACTTTGCAGTTATTTTTAGAACTAGCAAAACCGCTTTCCAAGAAATGGTCAGTGATGGTACCAACATATTAATTGCTTCATTTCGTTTTTTAGGCATTGAGTATATCAATTTTTCTAATATTGAAAGAGGTAAATGATTCTGTTGTAGTTTCAATTCAATTGATTTGCTTTATTACTTCTCTCTCTTTTGCTAAAAACTATTGATGTGATATTTTCCACAATTTTGCTTTTCCATCATTTCAACCAAGTAACAATTAACTAGATTCTCTTGGCTATTTGAACAGTGCTCGTATGTTAAAGTGTCACAAGTGTTTCAAGTTCTCATTAATATTCAATTTATTGTTCTATTGGTACTCGAGGTTCAATTTGGTCCTTAAATTTCGTTTCTCAATTCTATAATCTTGATACTTTCATTTGTGTCTCATTGTCGTTGTAACTCTCTTATATTGCTCGCCTGGTACACATTTGGTATCCACATCCATAACATTGTAGAGTCCATATTTGGTACATTATTAATTAACGAGTGAATTGATGGATCATATAATGAAGGTCTAACATTGCACTCAATTCACAACATCGATTTAACATTACAATTTTCTAAAATCTTAAATTACCAAAGTTGGCACCTCATGTGAGTAAAATGTAATACCAAAAAAGTCAATTCAACTTTAGTTAAGGTGATCGGTTCATAATTGTATATCATTTCGTACCCTTCTAGCTTATGATTTGGTTATGTTTTTGAGTTAAACTTGTGCTTTTAATCCTTTTTGTGTTTATGTTTCAGTTCATTGAGCTTTAGGTAACAATGATGGCTTTGGATAGGAAATGATGCAATTCATGCATGTTAAGGGCTGATTGGGATAAGAGCAAGAGCTTAAAGACAAACCCAAATTTGGGCCACATTCCTTGTCAGTCCAGTTTCTTAAGTCACCTTGAAGGTCTCATTTCAGCAATCTGCACAACTCGGATGAGGAGACATTGTTCATAGAAGTTGTTCCAATGGGTGTCTAGTATAACATATCCAAATTTCAGCCCAATTGAACATATCTAGAGTCCTTAGCCCGTCCAATACTGAACCCTGCTCAGGATGATTCGTTTTTCCAGCAACACGTGCAACAGCAAAAGAACTTTATTAGCCAGCAACAAAGACTAGCAGCACATGGGTTGGCAGCAAATAAAGAGCCAGACCTCCATGCTAAAAGAAGAAACCAGCAAACCCATGTGAAGAAAGCTTGAGGTGCAACAAAAGAAGTATGAGATGGAATTGATTCCAACCACACTAACATAGACAAGATGAAGTGTGAGTTATGGGTTGTATTAAAAGAGGAATGGTGGTGTTGGATTTCATCATGATGTTCCTCCCTCTTAGCCCTATGAGAAGTCTTCAAGCTTCATAAATCACACCCCAAGGGGGGGAGCTCTCAAACACTTCTCTAGAGCTCCCTTCCCTTCTCTCCCTCAAATTCTCTTAGTTTCCTTTCAAGTTGTCAATTGTTGTAACAAAATGATTTTACTAAATTTTCCTTCAAGTTTTCTTAGTTCCACTTTACTTTTATTTGTAATGTACATTCTTTCTTAAGTATTCAAGTTTAATTAGTTTCCAAGTTTCAATTATGGTTTTTGTTCTTATTCATTATGCTTATAAGTTAATATGCTAGTTTGAATGATTGATCACCATTTAGGCTTGCATGTTAGCTATCTTGGTTTGAATTAAGAGTAGACACCATGCTTTAATTCGAATTGAACTGTGAATAGGAAGAGTATGTATGGACATTCGACAACAGGGATTAGATACATGCTTGGTTGTTTAAATTGTTCTTCTATGCTTAATGGGTTCCTAATGCTTAATTTTAGGTTAGACAACAAATGATCAAATTAGGGAATTAGGAACACAAGGTTAGGACCAAACACCATGGCTTAATCATACTTTAGCTAGAATCAATCTGTTAATCTAATTGAACTTGGGAACTTATTTGCTTGAGTTATTTCCTTTTTTCTTGTTTTATTTATTTTCTTTTTCATTTCTGTTTTGTGTAGGGGAAATGAATTGGATCATTCAATCACCAATCCTCGTGGGATCGACCTCGCACTTACATATGCTATACTACCAAACAGCTCGTGCACTTGCGAGTATCACAAGTTGAGGATGCAGCTGAATCCATTTTGGTGCAGCTGAATCGAAGCAACATAAGGGCATATGTGTAATTAGACATGTAAAATGAAACCCTAGGTTTATAATGATTCTTTGGAAACTTGACTAAATAAAATACAATATATAATGAATGGTTCCACTACTAATGTCACCGAGGCCTTTTGTGATAAACCTCCACACCTACTATGCTTTGTAGGTGGTTAAGTTGTGGACAATATCGGTGTTGCTAGTAGTGGGCCGCTAGCAGGGGCGGAGCCACACTGGGACCAGTTTGGTCACGGGCCCCCATTCAATGTTTTAATATTTTAAAAGTAATATACTATTATGTATTTGTATATGTATATTATTTCAAATACTTTATGTTTTGATATGTACCCACATGTGTTGTGGCGAACCTATTAAAGCACAAGGAGGTGCTTCCGATTGCCCATTTGCTCAACTGGTAGTGGTGCACTCTAGGTGTACATATTACCTTATTTCCATTTTCAACATTTAAGTAAATGTCTTTGTCCTTTTACTTTCATTTATTTTTATAGTACTCCATTTACTTAAGTTTACAATGTAAATAAGTAAGTACCCCTTATTTGGATTCAAATAAAAATACTAGAAAATCAAATTCCCACCAAATCAAAATAAGAAAAATCGGTTTTAGTGCAAAATACGATTTAGGCTAAAAATGATGGCTCATTAAGTCAATATATACTTCATACTAAAATCTCATAAAATCAAGTTTTCTTATTTGATGTGTAAGGAATAAAAGCCGCCAAAAATTATCTTGAGAAAATGATTATTCCAAAAAACTATTTTTCATACTTAGTCAATATTTTTACATAAAACATTTTTTCATGTATGATATGAATGCATGAAGGGACCTAAGGTTTTTCTTAGTTTGTGAAATTTTGATTTTTTCTTTCTATTGGGTTTAATGGGGGGGAAAGCTTTAAAGATATTTGCTAAATCGCTACTACTTGTCTATCTCTTGCAATTTTTCTTGCTCAGAATGTATTTTTCTATCCCTTTGTTGAGGACAATTATGATTGCAACCAATAAGCAATATAATTCTTGACATATGTGACATATATATATATACTATTTTTTGTATGTATTGTGAGTTCGAATTTTTGATTCTTTATAATTTGTAAGAGGCCCCCACACACATGAAATCCTGGCTTCGCCACTGGCCGCTAGCCCGTCTATCTGAAATTTAACATGGTATCAGAGCGGGTTGATTGATTGGGCCCGAATTACTGGGCATTTACCCTTACCCCTTACCCAACATATGGTGTTCACATGTTGGGCTTGAATGTTTACCCTTACCCAATACGTGGTGCTCATGTGTTGAGTTTGAATGTTTGACTTTGATGTGAATTTGGCTCCACATGTGGTGGCCCCACGTGAGGGGCCGTGTTGAAAAATATAAGTCTCACATCGGAAACTTAACTAAAAAAAAATACAATATATAATGAATGGTTCCACTACTAATATCACCAAGACCTTTTGTGATAAAACCTCACACCTATTGGGCTTTGTAGGTAGTTAAGTTGGGGACAATATCAGTGTTCTTGGTAGTGGGCCGCTGGCCCATCTCTCTGAAATTTAACAGAAGAAACTACATGGGAGCTTGTTGATGAGCATTTTCAAGTGATCACGTGGATTCATAATGCAATGAGGTGTAAAGTTGAAGAGCTTGACCTTGATTTCATAGAACGAGGTACAACCATTTTGTCCTTCTCATCTTGCATCTATAGTTGTCCGTCGATAAGGTCCCTATTGGTGAACTTGCAGGGGAACATTCTTTCATCACCATCATGTTTTTCCTGCGATCTCCAGCATTTTACGTTGAGAGAGGTTTGGATAGATGAGTGGTTCTGTAAATGGATCTCACGTTCTTGCAAGTGCATTAAGCAATTACAACTTAGTACAGTTAAATTCATACGAAAGGTCACCATTAACAGCTCGTCTCTGGAACCATTTAAGCTGGTTTCTGGTATTGATGAGGACATTTCCCATCTTAACATTACTGGTGCGAAACTTCAAGATATAGATATTTCTTGGAGAAATGTTTCATCACCGAGCAGCACATCATTGAATATTTTTGCACCAAATCTTAAGAATTTTAAATGGGAAGGCGATTTGATGAAAACTCAAAATTTGGGGGGGACTAAAGAGTTTAGAGAAAGCTGAGATCTTTCTGTGCTCTGAGGTAGATGACTTTGTCTGTGTGCTTGAGCTTCTTTGGAGTATATGCAGGGCTAAAGTTGTTATTCTAAATGAACAGACCACTGAGGTAAAGTTACACTATCATTTACACTATCCTAAAGTTGTCATTACTGTTTTTTTTTTTTTTACAGGGTTCAGGTTCTTACCCTTCGTCTACTTATGATTTTTCTCTTGAAAAATTGTAGGCTCTGTACAGGGAAGGTTTCATGCCAGAACCATTTGATGATATTTGTAACTTGGGTTTGCATCTTAGGAACTTGAATGATGACCTACTCCCAGCAGTGATATTTAAATACTCTGCACATAAAGTGTAGCCCATTCGGAGGGAATGCTAAATCTGAAGTAAGTGAAAGTCTTGGTTGCCTATGGTTATCTCAAGAATATAACTGTCTGTTAGTTAAGACATAGACAAGACCCTAAACCAAGGAAAGCTTGTCTACCATCTCACATACTTTTCCATGTTTACATATCCATGTTTTAGGGATACCTTTCCAGGATTTGTGGTATTAGATGTAACTATTAATTAACCATGTACAATTGCATATAACACTCCAAGTGAGTAATACAATTTCAGATTAGCATTCTCTGAAAATCTTCTTCTCCAAGTTCATCTCTTTTCTCTCAATTACACTATATTTGGCATGGTATCAGAGCAATCGATTTTGGTTGCCTCTGCATAACCTGGTTCTTGCCTAATCTCTACCTATCCTTGCCCATAATTTGCTGTTATATTGTCCCTATCTCATACTTTGCCTTGCCTCAAAATTGACCTTGATCACAAGCATTATTTGTGCTCTTGTTTGCTGAAATCTTAAACGATTTCTTCCTCTACATCTTTTTATATATTTACCTCATGGGTGACACCAACGACTCCATCAACTCCACGGGCGACTCCTCTAAAATCGACTCCACCAAGATTGACTCCACAACTCCACCACCCCGGTCCTCTCATGACTACTCTCCAATTACTCCTGATAAGTTGGATGGGTCCAACTATCCTGCATGGTCTCGTAGTGTTCGCTTGGCCATCACTGCTCGTCGTATGGCTGGTTTCATTAATGGTAAAAAGATTGCCCCTGCCATTGATGATCCTAGCTATGAAGCTTGGGATGAAGACAACTGTTTGGTGCAGTCATGGCTCCTCAACTCCATGACCAAAAATGTACGTGCCTTATTTGATCACTGCTCAACGGCTTATGCGGTGTGGGATGCAGCTCGGAAGACATATACTGTCACACAGAATAGCTCCAAGTTGTACCAACTCCGTCGTCAGTCAGTCACCACCTCTCAAAGTGGTGAACCTGTGAATGTATTCTATGAAAAATTACACATAATATGGCAGGAAATTGACAGCCTCCGTCCCTGCAAACATACCAATCCCGATGATGTGGCTCTTCACCAACAAACACTTGAAGTTGAACGTGTGTACGATTTTTTGGGAGGACTCGATCCCAACTTTGATTCCGTTCGTAGTCGGATCCTTGCCATGAATCCGCTTCCAGCAGTCATTGAAGCTTATGCACTTGTGGTAGAAGAAGACAACCGACAATCTTCCATGCTTGGCGGTGGAAGTGCAATGGCGGTCAAGCCATACCGGCCACCACACCGTACGTCCTCCGGACTTCCCTCCCGGGGCCCCAAAACTGAAGATGCAAAAGGAACTCAGAAGTGCACTCATTGTAGTGGTGATCATCCTGTTGAGAAGTGCTTTAAGCTTCATGGTTATCCTGAGTGGTGGGATGCTCTCAAGTCCCGCAACAAAACACCCAAGGCAGCATGTGTTGTAACTACCGATGCTCCTCCATCTTCCACCCTACTCTCCGACTCCGAATCAGGTACACGACCCACTACATGGATAATTGACACAGGTGCCACTGATCATATGACTTTTGACTCTACTATGTTTTCCACAATATCTTCTAAGTCCCGTCATCCTTACATCACTAGTGCCAATGGAGTTCCCTCTAATGTTGCTGGTGAAGGAACTATATCACTTTCACCTTCCTTATCTTTATCTCATACACTACTTGTTCCCTCCATCAATTGCAATTTGCTGTCTGTTGGAAAATTACTTGACTCACATAATTGTTATGCCACATTCTATCCTTCCCATTGTCTTTTTCAGGACCTCACGACTCACGCGACGATTGGGCATGGTAAACGAAGAGGGGGGTTGTATTCCTTGACGGTCTCTTCACCACCAAGGGCAGCTCATACTCATGGTTCCAGCTCACAAGCTCGCAATCAACACCAGATTTGGCTTTGGCATCGTCGCCTAGGACATCCATCCTTTGGCTATCTTCAACGTTTGTTTCCGTCTTTGTTTCATGGCTTAGATCATTATCAGTTTCAGTGTGAAACCTGTGTATTGGCCAAAAGCCATCGAGCAGTTTTTCCCTTAAGTGATAATAAAACGGAATTCCCTTTTGATTTGGTTCACTCTGATGTTTGGGGTCCTGCTAAAGTTTCTTCCAATGGCAAAAGATGGTTTGTTACATTTATTGATGATTGCACTCGCATGACTTGGGTTTATCTACTAGCTCATAAAAGTGACGTTTCCGCTACAATCCGTGAATTTCATACTATGATTACCACACAGTTCCAAGCCTCCATCAAAGTATTCCGATCTGATAATGGTGGGGAATATGTGAACAATGTCTTGGCACAATTCTTCCGAGACCACGGCATCATTCATCAAACCTCCACATCTTTTACTCCGCAACAAAATGGTGTTGCAGAGCGAAAGAATCGACAATTACTTGAGGTCACTCGTGCATACATGCTGGATAAATCGGTCCCTCATTACTTATGGGGACATGCCCTTCTTTCTGCAGTCTATGTAATTAATCGGGTGCCTAGTAGTGTTTTGAAGTTTGAAACTCCATTGAATACCTTGGCTCGTCACGTCTCTCTTCCTACAGTCCTCAAGCTGCCTCCTCGCATATTTGGTTGTGTTGTATATGCTCATGTTCCATCTCATCATAGAAGTAAGCTGGACCCTTGTGCCATTCGATGTGTGTTCGTTGGATATGGATCAAATCAAAAAGGATACAAGTGTTACCATCCTCCTACCCGCAAGCTCTTTGTCACTATGGATGCCACATTCCATGAAGATTTATCATACTTTGAAGCTTCTAAGCCCCCTTCTCTTCAGGGGGAGAGGAGGAATGAAGAGAAGGGAGAGAAAAAGGGAGAGAAAATTCAAGACTGTTCAGAAACGACCGGTCGCTCTGACCCAAGCGACCGGTCGCCTTGCTCCAGCAGTGTTGAAAAACGATTCTGTGAAAAAACGACCGGTCGCAGGGAAGAAGCGACCGGTCGCATGGAAGAAGCGACCGGTCGCGAAGACTCATGTGATGTAAATACGACCGGTCGCGAGGACTCCTGTAATGAAAATCGATTCTGCCCAAAAGCGACCGGTCGCACAGAACCCAGCGACCGGTCGCCAAACGTCAGTGAACTTGAAGATGGCTACAGCAATGAAGGTACGAAAAAATTGTCGTTTGTGTTTGGTGAAGATCCTGGAGGAGACAATCCAAATGGTTGCTGTGATCAACTGCAAAATACAACCCCTCCTTCTCAACCATCGGACCAATCGTCTCGTGATGAGGAAACACTTGAGGTAATTCCTGAAGCACCTAATATTATACCATACACTCTCCCACCTAGGACCACTAGAGGAAAACCCAAACCTCAATATTGTCCTGACCTCACTGCCAAGTCTAAATATCCCATTAATAACCATGTTTCAACTCATAGATTGTCAAAGTCATATGCATCATTTGTCAATCAATTATCTACTGTATGTGTTCCAAATAAATGGCAGGATGCTATAACAGATTCTAGATGGGCTGAAGCAATGGCAATTGAAATGGAAGCTCTGGAAAGAAATTCTACATGGGAAATGGTTCAGTTGCCACAAGGGAAGAAACCAGTTGGATGTCGGTGGATATACACCATTAAATACAAAGCTGATGGATCCATAGATCGATACAAAGCTCGATTAGTGGCCAAAGGGTATACACAAACATACGGAATTGACTACCAAGAGACATTTGCACCTGTTGCCAAGATCAACACTGTACGTGTTCTCATGTCATTAGCTGCAAATCTTGACTGGCCACTACTGCAGTATGATGTAAAGAATGCATTTCTTCACGGGGACTTGCAAGAAGAAGTGTATATGGAACCACCACCGGGGACCTCTATGACACTCGGTCCCAACACCGTGTGCAAGCTGAGAAAATCGTTATATGGGCTAAAGCAGTCACCACGAGCTTGGTTTGGAAAATTCACAGATTCTATGAAGCGCTTTGGGTACACTCAGAGCCACTCGGATCACACTTTATTCTTGAAGCGTCGTGGTGACAAACTTACGGCCCTTATCATCTATGTTGATGATATGGTGGTTACTGGTAATGACAATGAAGAAATGAAGAATCTGCAGAAGCTCCTTGCTAGTAAATTTGAGATGAAGGAATTAGGTGAGTTACAATATTTTCTTGGCATAGAAGTTGCTAGATCAAAACATGGCATATTTCTATCACAGCGAAAATATGTGTTAGACTTGCTAACAGAAACTGGAATGCTTGATTGTAAGCCAGCTGACACACCCATTGAGCAGAACCACAAGTTAGGGATGTATCCAGACCAAGCACCCACTGACAAAGAAAGGTATCAAAGATTGGTTGGGCGACTGATTTATCTATCACACACACGCCCCGACATAGCTTATGCTGTGAGTATGGTGAGTCAGTTTATGCATCAACCAAGTGAGGCACACATGAATGCAGTAATACGGATCATGAGGTACTTGAAGGCTGCCCCTGCAAAAGGGTTGATATTCTCCAAACATACACATATGGACCCAGAAGGATACACAGATGCTGATTGGGCAGGATCAATCACAGATAGACGTTCTACTTCTGGATATTTTACTTTTGTGGGTGGCAACTTAGTCACTTGGAGAAGTAAGAAGCAAAAAGTTGTGTCTAGATCAAGTGCTGAAGCAGAATTTAGGGGAATGGCTCAAGGACTGTGTGAATTGCTCTGGTTACGGAACTTACTGAAGGACCTTGGAGTTAAACCATTAAAGGCTACAAACTTGTACTGTGACAATAAAGCTGCTATCGAGATAGCACATAACCCAGTACAACACGACCGTACCAAGCATGTGGAAGTCGACCGACACTTCATCAAAGAGAAACTTGAAAAGGGTATAATTAAGTTTCCATTTGTAAAGTCGGAAAATCAACTTGCCGACATTCTGACGAAGGCCGTATCAAGTAAAGTTTTTTATGATTCACTTGACAAGTTGGGCATGCGTGATATCTTTGCACCAACTTGAGGGGGAGTGTTAGTTAAGACATAGACAAGACCCTAAACTAAGGAAAGCTTGTCTACCATCTCACATACTTTTCCATGTTTACATATCCATGTTTTAGGGATACCTTTCCAGGATTTGTGGTATTAGATGTAACTATTAATTAACCATGTACAATTGCATATAACACTCCAAGTGAGTAATACAATTTCAGATTAGCATTCTCTGAAAATCTTCTTCTCCAAGTTCATCTCTTTTCTCTCAATTACACTATATTTGGCACTGTCAAGTTACTAAATTTTTGTGTTTTTTCTTGTCTTAATTTCTAGTCATCTGGGTTTGATATGGGATACTGGAAAATGCAAAATCTTGCGTTTATTGGCCAGCTTACGGAGGTAACCATAGAGCTCTCTAATGGGACTAATGAAATTGAGTTTGCAAGGTATATTTTTTAGCATGCTCAGAATTTGAAGAAAATGGTGATTGATCTTTTTGAAACCCATCAATCAGATGTTGCGGCAGATTTGGTAGGGAAAAGCAAGATCAAATCCAATGCCAAAGTTTTTATTCGGGAAAGTTTTGTAGGATGAAAAAGGGAGAACTTTTTATATGTTGGAGAGAATTTTATGTATGTAGTAACCTTATTGTGGATGCTAGAAGGATCCATTTTGTCATTGCTATATTTAAATTTTCTTGTTTACTGGTCGTTGTTGTTGTAAGTTGTAACTTGTTGTGGAGGTGCTGGATTTACACCATGTAGACAGCCAATTTGTTTAACTTTGGGGTTATATCCTATCTGAGTCAAAATAGTTTCATCTCAGGTCTCAACCAAGTAGAGCTTACTTTTTCTTTAAGACTTCCATGAAGCAATGCTCAACCTTGCTCAAGTTTTATTCTTGTTCTGCTTTTAAGTCCTAGCGGGTAACTCCTGCACTTATCACTACGCTAACTATGCCAATAATATTTGTCTACGAAAATTCTCTCTGCTATACAGAATTTTCTTCAAACTTTTTAGTGCATTTTATTTTGCAGACTCATAACTAATCCATCTTTCTTCAACATAGTTATCCAACCCAATACAATTCTAGGCACCAAACCAGCGTCATATGTTGGTGGGCGATTCAATCAGTCTCTTAGCTGGAAGGTAAGATGGATGCTTCACTATAAAGATAATTTGAACTAGAAATCTGCAGTAACGATTCAAAACATTCTGTGACCACATCACTTGAAAACTAACTTCTGTGCTCAATATGTTATCGTTAAGTTATCAGATTTTTATGAGAAAAAGATAATCAGTGCACATAAATTAAAACATCGATTTATTGATTCTTGTCACATATTTCACGTTAACTACCAACATTTCATAATATTTATTAGGAAATACAAATTTATTCAGACAACACAGTAATGAACCCCACACAACTGAAATGAACATTTTGAACCACATGACATATGCTTACTGCAGTTTCTATAACTACAAATTTTGAACCAATTACTCGTACATGACATATACAATTTAACTGTCTGCAGATCAAGGTTAAAGACGAATTTGTTCGATGCTAGATTGGACATCGATCTCATCGGAGCCATTAGCTTGTAAGGATTGCTTGTAGGTCATTCCACGATATGCAGGTGGGTGAGACTCATCCACAAACTCTGGTGCTGGGCTCACAAATGCATCCAATGAAGGTCCATGAAGCGTAGCCACTGAGATCCTCTTCACTTTGTTGTTGTCCACAACCACTCGGTGAACATGGCTCTTGTATTTTCCATTTGTCAATATCTAAATCAAGACAATTAGTAAGTACTAGGGAGCCTTCACTCCAGAATCATTTTGATGTTTTTTTTCTAGTTGGATGAATATTCTCTACCGGTTATCCGAAAGAAAATTGTATTTTGCTCATAGTGAAGTTGGATATAGTTTTCGTTGAGTGCTTGTATTTGTTAGTGATTAGGGAATTTATATTTAACAAAAACATCATTATGAAGATATAAGTAAGGATATAACAAACTATTAAGGGATAGAGATGTACCTCAAGATGGTCCCCAAGGTTTATAAAAATGGCATTAGGGGGCATATTGACATTGATGCAGTTTCCATCATTGGAAAATACTTGTAGGCCACCATTCACATCTTGAATGAGTGAAACAAAGAAGCCAGGGTCAGTATGGTCAGGCACACCAATGGAACCTTTTGATCTGAAATTTGGAGGGTAGAGGTTCATGGCAGACACATCAAAGCCCGTTCCAAGCTTAAAAGCTTTTTCTATGTAGCATTCTTCAAATCCCAAGGCTTTTGACACTGCCTTTCCCAAACCCTGTACTACCTCTCTCAATCCCTTGAAATACTCTTCCATGGACTCACTGTTGAAAACCAAAACCAAAAATTTTACCTGGCACCATTAGAATATGCCCGACACTGCGGATCTTGACCATATTTATTCTTGTCATGTCAAGACAAGGGTTGAAATATCTTACTTCTTGTGAAGATTCTTAGATGAGAGAAGGAGAGAAGGACACAAACATCGCATGCTACATGTTATTTTTTTATCCGACAAGAGGGAGATTCGAATTTAAGAATTAAGAAATTTTTCAACAAACTGGATAGAAAAACCATTAGCCTTATATGTGATTTTAGGGCATGCTGATGGATTTTCCTTATATTGATTTACTTGAATAATAGAGAATATCTTAATATAGTAGATAAATTAAATCATATACCTGAAACCAGCTGGTTTAGTAGGGCAGTGATACTGGGGATGCGCAATGATCTTGAGATATTCCCTATTCTCTCCAGGAGAAGATCGTAAGCCCCATCGAATTCTATCTGTTGGATTCTTTTTCTCGTACTGCTTTCGGCTCTCTATCTCCGTTGGATTAAAGAAGTCAGAAATTCCTTTGAAAACACCCTCAAACACGCTATCGGATATGCCATGGTTTACCAGCTGAAATATAATGAGTTCAATACTTAATTCAGAGCAAAACAATTTGTAATATCAAAAAAATATTTTAAAAAAACAATGAACATATTGCATGCCAAATGAAGAAATGAAATGAAATATGAAATGAAATATTTCATATGTTCAATGTCAAAGAAGATTTCAATTCCAGTTTAGGGAAATACTCTATATGGATCTACTTGGATTGATACTTCCGATCCAAGGTATGAAATCTAACTGAAACTTTACTAGTTCATATTTTCTCTAATATTTTTGGGTCATGTCGGCTTGTATTAGAGTTAATCCGATCAATTACGGAATTAATAGAAATCGGACCTTTAAGTTCATATTTGTAGAGAAATAAGCAAGAAACTTAACTTGATAAAGATATTGGAGATTTCTGGTCATACTGTCTAACATAAAATGTTACGTTGTCAAACTATAATCGTCATTAAATAGTCCAAATTTAGACAAGAGAGCATTTCCAATAACTTCAGACAAGACAAATTTTGCAAAATATATAACACTAGTTTTCTCACTCATATGCTATTAGCACATGATCCCGTTGGCCCCAAATTGTAATATTGTTAAAATAGATATAAAAATATAGAAAAAGTACAGAATTAAAAAAAAAAAAAAACCCAATAAAATATTAAGGAAACGAGTAAACCCTATTTGGTATTTTCATTTTGTGATTAAACGTACGAAAGCAAAAATACGAAAAGGGAAGTTTTGGCATTAGTTAGGATATGTATAAAAGCAGAGAAAAAGCCTGTCAAAACGAAAAGAAACAAGCATACATAGAAGAAGCCAAAGTCCTTGCAGACATGGCCTATGTATTCGAGGGCTTTGGATCGTTCATCAAGATCATCAGAGAATAACATGAAGTAATCAACGGTGGGGATCTCAACATCATCAACAACCGCAATGGAATCATGAGGTTTGATGATGGATGAGTCAATGGAGTGAAGAGAGAGGATAGGGTTTGGTTCAAAAGGCCTGTGGTTAACAAGAAATGGAGCTGTCTCAGCCATTTTGTTTGGGTGTTTGGAGAGGTAGAAAGATTGAGTTGATCTTAACAAGGAAGAGCAATGGGAGACAAGGAGATTAGTTTTGCATGCATTGATGCGAATACGTTCCTCCAATTTATAACGAGAATATATGGGACCCACCCTCCCCACCCCCCTGGCTAGAAAAAATATATATTTTAAGCAAAAGTATAAACTAATAATCTTAGTTAGACCAGTTTATTTGAGATGCTTATCGAGGTGTGAACATATATCAACTTGGCGTTGTTTTGCGTGAAGTTTTAAAATGCACTTTGCTATAAGGACAGACAGGTAGTTGTTGCCTGATCATTTGAGAAATCAAGGTTGGATGCGTGATGCTTATTGATCATGTGAAGTCAAGTTTGGATGACTGCTCCTAACAAAATAAGATGTTTTCTTTCAATCAATAGAAGAAGGGATATTGGAACTAGGGTTAAAAAGAGAACAAATATCGAACTAGGGTCACATTAATCCTATTATTTATTTTGTTTTAGTTAGTTGCTACTAGAATCTTACCAAAGGATATTAGATTTGAAATTATTGGTGCGGCAAGGAAATAATAAATTAGTTTTTGCGAGGAATATTTGCATTATGCTTGAGTCATGTTGATGACGTTTTCACTGCTTAATAAGCAAAATTGTTTGTTTGCGCATAGCAAAGCAAAAGAGTTTTGAGAAATCAAACCAACACTGCCTTTTTTAACCGATTAGCATTTGGTTTAATGGTATTTGTCTTCATTTAATAAAATTTTATTTGTGAATATGTTCAAATATATTTGTGATGAGTTTGATACTAAGGATGTATTAACTTGTTGTAGATAGAGTATCTTGTCATTATTCTATCAATTGTCCCACCTTTTTCTTTCGGTTTCTACCTTCGCCAGTGCGAGTGGTAATACCCCTCTAGCTACATATATTTAAATTAAAATGCTACAGTTTGTGTTCAGATGAGAGATGAGAGCATGGTAACATATTAATGTATTTTTTGTTTTTTTTGTGAAACTGGAATATACTAATTTTTGTTCTTTGGGTACTGAAGATTGTTGTTGTACTTACCCAAAATTTAAGAAACAGCTAACGAAGGACATTAATTTATTCTTGACCAAAAAAAAAAAAAGGCATTAATTTATTTGTGAACATATTCAAATATATCAACTAGTTCCATTCTTTTTTTAACCCAAACTATAATTTAGGGGGCTTATTTTTACTCTCTTTGTTGGAAATTATATGTTCTCACTCCTCTTTTCCACTTACACTCCCTTGTTGGAAATTGTATGTTATAGTAAAAATTATTAAAAAAATAAAAGGAAAGTGGGAAAATCAGCACCCATTGATATAATCTATTGGGAGGGAATTTTATCTTAGGTCATTTGCATTAACCAATTCCATTCTAATTCCCTAAAATACAGTGGCCATTTAACAACCAAAAAAAAAACTGAATCTTATGAGTGTCAATGCATTTAGGTTTGCAATATGCTAGAAGTTTTTTCTTTCACTTTATATAATGCTATCGGTTTATTTATTTATTTATATTTTTGTGTTCTAATGACTATTTGTTCTTTTTTTTTTAAATACACGTAATAGTCTAAATTATTTTAAATTAATCTAATTTATGGTGAGAGGGAATCAAATATGAATGCAATAAGGTGGGGTCACTTCCCTGATCAACTGACCTAACCCACATCTGCTAATGATCATTAATTTGTTCTAATGAGATAATTGTACTTTGCTGGATAAATTTCTAACTATATATCTCATTCCAATTACGGAATAATCATTTACATCTAATTTTCTATTGTAATTATTCTACAGAGTGTATTAATCTGGTTTTAATATTCTTTTTATAATTGGCAACTTGTCAACTTGTATACATGATACATCTACAATACCAACTTGACCTGATGATGACCTGAGCATACCGGATATACCTACATTGGCACATTATAGAACATCAACTTGCTCCATTAAACCAGTTTTTCAGTAGATTACTACATTGGACAAACAGGTAACTGGTTTTGTCATGTCATTCTTTTCAGTAGATTACTATATTTTCATGTTGGACAAACTTATAGTAGGTGGTTGCTGGTTACGAGGGTTATAAACCAAACGTTGAAGTCTTTTTTCCCAAAAAAAAAATACAAGTGGTATGAAATGGAAATAACATTATTTTATTATCTTTGGCCAATCACAGACTGCCACGTAGAAAAGTTATCATGCATCACATACCATGATTGACTGGAAATGGCAAAATAGTGCGTTTTATTTTATTTTGTTGTCACATCAATTATTTGAGTGGTTGCATAATTTTCTTGTGTTCAAGTTTAACTGTTAAATTGAACATGTCCTAAAGAGATAAAATTTTAATTGATTGATCAAACCATCAAACTACTGAGAATGAATGAAGCTAGAAATTTAGTTTAGATAATAGCTTTGATCGAAATACATTAAGATATTTAGTCATATAACCATTCTTAGCACTAAAATTATAAATAAACCCTACACCATTTAATTTCTATAAAAAAAAAAACCAAAAAAAAAACCCCAAAAAATGACAGTTGACCCTATTGAATTTAATTTTGATTATTAAATTACTTTGATGCCCTATTCAGTGTTTTAGGCTTTTTTATAAGGTTTTGGGGTTGAGTTTGTTTTAAGAAATTAATGTCAGTTTTGTAATTTAAAAGAAGTTAAAAGTCTTTTTGTTATGTTATAAATGGGATTTGAGTGTGTTTCTAAAGTCCATTTTATATAGGGTATTTTTATAATTTGGGCTCTTATATTGGGTATAATAGTGAATCTCTCATAAATTAAACCAACAATGAATGATTAAATATTGAACCCCACTCTGGAATCAAAGACAAATAAAAGAATATTGTTTGGGTCATTCCGTAAAACGAGTTACTCTTGACATGTTTCTGTATATGTAAATCATAACTCTACACATATCCATACTGATTTTAAAATTGTCTGCACACATTTCAAATAAAGTAAAAGGAAATGGATCTTTCCATGGAGAAGCCAAGAAATTTCCTATGTGAAATTGGGTCTACTCATTAATCGTCAGCCAAGCATCCTCATAACAAAAGCCATAAAATAATAAATTGTCAAGAAGGAAAAAAAATTGTTTATATGCAATTCCAAATCAACTTCCGTACACAACTAAAATGTCATTTGAGTTCGAACATGAGACATTTAATCTCCAAATCAATCCTTTATCCACTTAGCTATACTCCGTTGACAACGTAAAATTTAGATGTGCAAAATTGTTTTATTTTAATAATCGATTCTTGAGTTATTTCCACAGTTTTTTATGGCTTTCATTTTCAAATAAAAATGTCTTAGTTTAAAACTAATTCCCCAGAGTGAAATAGTCCATATTGTCGGCCACGCATAAATCAGCCGAGACATTATTTGTCGAAATTATCTACGGCTTACAACACCTCCATATGTGACAGAGTCATGCATGGTCATCGCTGATCATTCATGACCAATGAGAAACTTGTATTATATACACTACCATTCACAAACCATTGTCATTTTCTTGTGAGAGATGAGGGCATCATAGGTGTTCTCTCGGCTGTATTATTAGAGTATATTATAATAAAATTAGAGAAATTTTATTGAAGACTCATTGCTCAAAAATTTTAATTAAAAACCACTAATTTTCCCTGATATGAAATGACAATTCAGGCAAAAAATTTATTTATTTTCTGACTACATCTCCAAAACCGAGATCACACTTTTGAATTGATTGTCCTCTTCATGGGTGCTAACATTTTGTGGCATTCTTTTCTGACTAATGGTGTCCTTTGTACTCATGAAGAGACTGATCAATATTTTTAACTAGTCCATATATTTTGCTTTCCTTGTTAATTTATTGGCAAGATATAATTCTATACTAACTCGAACATATTGGATAAGTATGAAACGTATTACCTTCGTGGAACAATCGACGTGGGATTATTTTACCCAAAAGTATCAAAGTCAGAATAAGCTAGCTTTGCCGGATCCGTACCTTTTTAATCCACATAAGCTCAACATGATACATACATTCAACAGGAAATCTCGTGTTGGTAAGATGATAGGGAAAGGCAATCAACCTATGCTCTAAGGCTAAATTAGTTAGCAGTTTACCTAGCTCACATTCATACCCATCAATGTAAAATCTATGAAAAACACAAAATGGAAGTAAAATGCTATAAATTATCAAGAACTAACTTAAAATATTGAGTGAATAACATGATAAATCATGTGTAAAAATAAACCCAACACCTAAGTTCCCGAGTAAGAAAGCATTTCTTGATTGGGGACTTGAAATCATGAGTGGACTAGTTGAGCAACACCTTGAGTTCCAAACATGATACATACATTCAACAGGAAATCTCATTAGACCTTTGACATGGATTGAAATGTTAAAACAAAGCGTAATTAGCAGTGATTGAGAGTCTCAATTACCTATATATGCGCGCACATAAAGTAACTTTATGGGCAGTGTTGGTACGTTGATAGGGAAAGGCAAGCAACCTATGCTCTAAGGCTAAATTAGTTAGCAGTTTACCTATATTTTGAGACTAAATTGATGTTGTACGGCTAATGAATTGGTAGGTACGTTAATATCGAAGTATATATAATATACTGTGGGCCGTGCTCAAATTGTATTTTGGGTTAATTTCAATTTAGTATCTTGAACTCTTACCTTTAAAGTACGTTTGCACATGTACTCTCAATTTTAACGATTACATACCTTAAGCTTTTCAATTTTGTGCAATCTAGTTCCTGCGCTTCATCATCAAAATTTTTGTTAATTGCTTGCATGACAAGTCTGGGTTCCACCTATTCACTTATTTCAATGTTAGTTGAAGAGTAATTTGTTAAAAATTGGTTTGGTATTAATGCGTGTGTGTTCTTCATGGGAGGGAAGATACCAATTACCCAAAAATACTCTTCAACTAACATCGAAATAAGCAAATAGGTGAAACCAATGGCAGAGCCAATGCATGCCCAATGAGGGCATGTGCCCTCCTCAAATATTGTTGTATGGATATTTAGTTATAGTAATATTATACAAATATTATGACATTCCTCTTAAAGTCTTAAATTCTCCCTTTTTTATTTGTTTTCTCTTTTATTCTCATGTCTAAATTTCTTTTGACTTGTATATATTTATTATAAATGGATGTTAGGTTATTTATACAAAAAGTAACGACAGAGAAAGTGAAAAGAGTTTAAATTTTTAAATGTGCCCCCTCTCATTTAAATTCCTGGCTCCGCCACTCCCATGCCTGCTATGCAAGTAATTAACGAAAATTTTGATGTCAAAGTTAACGCCGGAACTAGATTGTAAAAAATTGAAAAGTTTAGGGTATGTAATCGTTAAAATTGAGAGTGCAGGGGCAATGGTGCCTTAATGGTAAGAGTTCATGATACTAAATTCAAATTAACCCTTGTATTTTATATATGAAATAACAAGCAATAACTAGGAGGACTACAAGCAGGTGAATTAATTTATACGTGCAAACAAGTAGGTAAATTATGCTTATATTACGTATAAACAGAAGAAAAGTAAACCAAAACTCACAACTTCAGGAGTACATGGCAATTAAGTGGCATTACAGGACCGAGGTATATAAATTATAATGGAGATAGGGTGGGTATGGATTAGCAGTAGAAGGAGGGTGATGGGCTAGGGTATGGACTAGCTACTATAGTAGAGAAAGGTTGGTGGTACGAGAGGGTTGGCCAGCTATTGTTCTTAATGTTCTTGTTTATGCTATGAAATTAGTTCAAAACTCAAAATTTTCTTAATAAATTACACAAAATCAATTGTCTAATTTGTTCATTTCATTAAAATGTAATTAATGACGCATATTTCAGAAACAAAAGGTACAAAATCATTAAGCATATACATGCTGTCCTGCGAGTAGAAAACAATCCGTAGCACAGGGTAAATTGTTCTAGTTTTCATTCGGACACGTTTATATCGTTCCATAGTCATGAGCTAATCCACAGTTTTAGGGATATGCAAAATCTAATCCCAACTGTTTAAATCAGTCAACCCAATCCAATTTTAATTGAATTTTGGATTCAATTCGATTCGATTGGATGCTAATTTCGATATAATCCAACTTAATTAAATTGGATTTTTGTTTGATTTAAAACCAAACCAATCTTATAGATATTTTTTTGCCACTTGTCATGTTTCTATTAGTTGTTAAGCATGTTGTAATAAGAGTGCATAGCTAATCATAGTCAATCCACTCTAGTTTCCCATCCTCACTCCAGTGTGGCTGGAGTGTTTCTGGCTATAAATATGGTGGCTTTGGGTTCTGATATTTGCATGCATTTAAGCTTGTTTTACTTCTGAGTTTGTCAGTCTCATTTAGTCTCAACTAGCCCCTCTCTCTCTCTCTCCCCTTTTCTCACAACACACACAATGACTGGAACTGAAGCAACTCCACAACTGCTGACTCAAACTCCAGTCATTGACTACTCCATGCTCATCTCCAATGATTCTCTCAAAAGCTCTCAAGCTATCAATGACCTCAATCAAGCTTGCCTCAACTATGGCTTCTTCACAGTATACCTACCTCTTCCTCCTTCCATTTGTCTCTATTTTTTCACTCCACTAAAATTGCTAATTGATCACGTTTTTAGACCGCATTAGCTTGACCACATGATTTTACAAGTTCATATATATGCACTTATTACATACATATGTTGTATTATGAACATTAATCATGTTCTTAATTATAAAAATGAATATATTGCGGTATCTGGCCTTGATGATTTGGCAGGTGACAAATCATGGGATCCCAGAGAGCCTGATAGGTAGTGTTACCAGTTGGCTTTCCAGATTTTTTCATCAGACGGACGAGGAGAAGCGACGGTATGCGACAAATGATCCGACGGATAGAATCAGATTCATATTGGGCGGCGTAACCAAAAGAGAGCTTCTCCACATGAGGACACATCCCGCTTTCCACTGCCCAACAAAGCCTGACGATTCCATGTAAACCAACCACCTTCTATATTAAACGCACGCATTGGCTATGCAAGAAGTAATTAATTCACCTTCACACAACAAAGATGAGAGATTCTTCGATAAGTATTTTATGTTAAGGATTGGTTATATGCTTCTAATTTTGGCCGTTGAATTGCATTCATTAAATATATTGGCAATTTCTTAAATGCAATCCAACAACTAAGATTAAAAATATGTAAACAATCCTTAACTTACTAATTCTTCTATTAATATATTATAGTATATGATAATAGGTATAATTTACCTGATTAAAATTAAATTTCAATCTTATACCCAACTTTAAAAAACATCTTATTTTAAAATGAAAATATAATTTCCTGATTTTTTTTTGCAACTTTTTTTTTCAATACAAGCGACAATCTAAATTATAAAGGGGGGGGGGGGGGGGGGGGGGTTTCTCATATATACTAGCAAAGTATCATGAGAATTCGAACTTGAGACCACTGGTCTGTAAGACAAGGCCCTTTTCTATTGAGCTAGATCCCATTGGCAACTAGTTTTCTAAACTTTGTTTTACATAAATATAGATTATTACTTCACCTACTGATCGATTTCATCTGCTTTAACAAGTTTAATTATTATAAAACTAGTAGTCGTATTTAGAAAAATTAGGTTACATAAAAGATGTTTGTATCTAGTTGATGTGATACGTAGTCTAGGATGAAACTTATCTTGGTAATTAAGACAATAATTTTAATCTTTCAAAAATGGTACAACAAATAGTTTTGATACTTTAATCTATGTTTAAACTTAATTACCTAACATGCATCGACAAATTTTGATGTTTATATATGATGAAAGCAGGGTTTTGCAAGAGTATAGTGAGAGAATGCGAGAGATGGGCATCCAATTGCTTAGAGGGATCTCAAAATCTCTGGGGCTTGAAGAATGCTACATAGAAAAGAAAATGAAGTTGGAATCTGGCTACAATATTTTGGGACCAAATTTCTATCAATCTCTGTCGCGTTGCTCGGATGATAAGAATCAGATTGGGCAGTTTCCTCATCGAGACCCTGGTTTGCTTGTCCTCATCGCACAAAACGTGGGTGGGGGGCTTCAGATAAAGGACCAAGGGAAGTGGCTCAATGCAGATTTTCCTACTAGTTCCATTGGTGTCCTTGTTGCTGACCATATAGAGGTTGGTGCATTTCAATACATTTCTCAAATTTTCAATTCTTCTCCACAAAAATCTAATCATCTTGCCAAGTTTTTTCTCTTCCGCACAAAATATATCTTTAATACTAATTTGGGTAAATTGCTTAAATGGTCCCCAAACTTGTACACGATTTACATTTTGGGGCCCCAATTAAATTATTCGTTCAAATGGTCCATGAACTCTATATTAATCGCTCCATTGGTCCTACCGTCTAATTTTATGTTAGATTTAACCAAATTTTAGGGTAAATAATGATTAATTTGCCCTCATATTTAACGGAAATATTGAAAGAATGTAACGGTAGGACCATTGGAGCGAATAATATAGAGTTGATGGACCATTTGAATGAATAATTTAATTGATGCCCCAAAATGTAAATCGCGTACAAGTTTGGGGACCATTTGAGTAATTTACTCATACTAGTTTTAAGGAAAATGCTATACTTTTATTGTCAGCAACTTTCTCTATGCTAGCGGTGTTTAATCCAAAAC
This sequence comes from Prunus kanzakura, assembly GCA_020521455.1. NCBI lineage: Eukaryota > Viridiplantae > Streptophyta > Magnoliopsida > Rosales > Rosaceae > Prunus > Prunus kanzakura. Next base: position 83,314 of record BPUM01001118.1, on the reverse strand, counting down.
AGTCAGTTATATTGGATGACTTGAAGTAAGTGTGACAAAATTCATTTCATCACTTACATGAAGTGCCCAATGTCATGTGTCATGTTACTAGGGTATCCAATCCAAAGGCAATCCCTTTTGAGTGGAGAAGCTTAAGCTTTTTATATGAGAGATACATTATGGAATAAAACTTAGAAAGGGGCAAATATGGGCTTCGCCAAGTTAGTTAGAATGGATGTGCTCCATACTCTACATCCGAGTTCGAATCCCCCTCCCTGTAGTTTAGATTAAATTAAAATAAAATATCACTTGTCTAAAACTTAAAAAATAAAACTTAGAAAGAGAGAGAGGAAAAAAGAAAACAACAAAAGTTGGATATTTTCCATTTTAAAAACAGCTCCTATTTGTTTCGTTTGTTAAAATTCCTGTGCCATATTTAATTAGTAATTAATTTGTGGTTTGCAGATTCTTACCAATGGGAAGTACAAGAGCTTGTTGCATCGGGTGGCTTTAAACACAACAGTGGAAAGGTTGAGTTTACCCTTCTTCTTTGGACCATCATTGGACGCAACTGTGAAGCCTGAACCAGAGTTTGTATTCGACCACAACCCACCCTCTTATCGTCAAATGACTTACAAAGAATACTTGGAATCTAATTCTCGGTACCATGTGATCGAAGCAAGATCAAACTTGATCAATGAGGCTCTGCTCTAGCTATCACCAAATGAAGCTGCTTCTTTTCAATAAATAATAATAATAATAATAATTGTATTTCTATTTAGAAAAGAAAAAAAAAAGTATTTAGACCTTGTATTTAAGTAATAAGGGCTCCATTGGGGGTACTCTTTTTTCTTGACCGGATTTTCCTCCATTGGGGGTTTTTTATGGCAAGGTTTTAATGAGGCCACATTAACGCCCTCCGTTCATCTGTAAACTTTTATCGTTTGTTTGGTGATAGTGATGAATGAAATTATTCCTATTTGATTTTAAAAAAATGTAATAAGGCCCCCCTGGGAGCTAGCCTTACCTCCAGTGGCAAGAGGAGGGTTAATTTTCCCTTTTAAGACAAAAATAAAGGTCCCTATAAGGAGTAACACTAGTTTGAAACGAGAATAGCATTATTTTGCATGTGGCAATTGGTGATTCGTTCGGGATAGCAAAAAGCAGTGTTATCTCTGTTTCACACAAGTTGTTCTACCCTATGAGGGGTATACTAAGTTGTTATATTAAGATCTCTGTTTGTTTGTAATGGTGCTGGAGCACTTTTTCCCTATTTCAAATAAGACTTCACCCAAAACCAAATTAAGGGTTTAATTTGTGCTGCTTTTCGTGGGTTTGTACTAAACCAAATTAAGGGTTTTTTTTTACTGTCCCCGCATGGGGCAAGGAAGAGAACGACTTATGTGAAAGTATGTAGTTAGGGCCTAGGGCTGGCCTCAGTGAGATTTGGCTTGGTTTTTATCAAAACCGGACAACTGGCCCGATCGGTCCGGTTTGGCCACATGGAAATGGCCAGCCCTTAGGGCAGTTCCAGCAGTCAAACCCTTGCCATGGCAAGGGGGGGGGCTAGGGCTGACACTATTCACCTCAATAGTGTTTGCCCTTGCAAATAGTAAGTTGCACTTCCAGCAGTTGCCCGGGCAAAGGGCAAATACTATTCAATTTTTTGTTTTTTTCACAAATTTGTTTACCTAATCAATTAATTTGGACAATATTTTCAGATAAAATATTCGGAGAACATTTTCAGATAAGATTTTCAGTTTCAAATTTCAAATAAATTTTTGTTTCAAATTTCGGATAAATTTCAAAATTTAAATTTCATATAAATTTCATCTGAATTTCAAATTTTAGATAAATTTCTTTTCAATTTCAACTTTTCATTTCAATTTCAAATTTCAGATAAATTTCATCTTAATTTCAAATTTCAGATAAGATTTTCAACATATAAAATTGCGCCACGTGTCATATGAATTTCAAATTTTAGATAAATTTCATTTGAATTTCACCTTTTCATTTGAATTTCACATTTCCGAAAAATTTCATTTGAATTTCAAATTTCGGATAAGATTTTCACCCTATAAAATTGCGCCATGTGTCATGTCTATCGACCTAAATTTTTCTATAAAACTAAGGCTCAGCTCCACAAACCTCTCACACTACATCTTCTCAAAAATTTCATTTCTCAGATTTTAGATTTCAGATTTCAGATTTCATATTCCATTCTCAATGTCAGACATGGAGGAGGTCTTGGAGAGGCAATAGCAAGAAATAAGAGAAAGAAGGCGTAGACGAGCTACAAGCGAAAGAGCCCAGAGAGATCTAGATCAGCAACTTGTCATGGCTGTGGCTTTGCTTGATGAAGAAAACCAGAGCAGTCGTGGTTCACATGAAGGCCGTGCAGCAAATGTTGACAGACATAGGCATTCTCGAGGTAAGAATCTTATGGAAGATTATTTTATCCCAACATCTCTATACTTTGATGTTCATTTTCGAGGGCGATATAGAATGCAACAACATTTGTTCAATAAAGTCATGCATGATATTTGCAATTATGATGAATACTTTGTGCAAAAGAGAAATTGTGCTGGTGTTTTGGGACTGCTTCCTGAACAAAAGTTCACAGCTACTATACGAATGTTGGCGTATGGTGCATCTGCTGATCAGGTGCATGAGATTGCCCGGATGGAGAAATCCACTGCTTTGGAGAGTTTGGTTAGATTTTGCGCTGCAGTCGAAAATCTGTACACCAGGGACTACCTGCGCAGACCTACACCCAGGGAATTGCAACGACTTCTACAGAAAGCCGAACGGAGAGGATTTCCAGGAATGATTGGTAGCATCGACTGCATGCACTGGCAATGGAAGAATTGCCCAACCGCTTGGCAGGGAGATTATGGAAATCGGAAAGGCCAAAAAAGTATCATCCTTGAAGCTATTGCAGGATTCGATACATGGGTTTGGCATGCCTTCTTCGGAGTTGCTGGATCACAAAATGACTTGAACGTCCTAGGTCAATCCCCGGTGTTCAACGATGTTTTGAGAGGAGAAGCCCTGAAAGTCACATATGAAATCAATAATACCGTCTACCAAACTGGGTATTATCTAGCTGACGGCACGTACCCGAGGTGGACAACATTTGTGAAATCAATTCCTCATCCCCGAACCCAGAAGCAAAAATTATTTGCTACCCATCAAGAGAGTTACAGAAAATATGTGGAGAGGTGCTTTGGTATCCTCCAAGCTCGGTAGGCGATCATTAGAGGTGCGGCACGTATGTTTGATGAGGAGGTGTTGAGGAGCATAATGATGACATGCATCATCCTCCATAACATGATTGTGGAGGATGAGTATGATTACGAAGCTGAAGAGGTGTACGAAGAGGATCCCATGAACACGGCCTTGACAAGAATTTATGAAAAACCCATAGGCCCAAATGGAGAACCATTGGAGCATGAACCATTGGTTAGAGATGGTCGTTTCATGCACCAAATGATTGATCGATATACGGTGATGCAATCGTTGTATATTCATGAACGCCGTCAAGTTGACTTAATGGAGCATTTATGGGCAGTGAAAGGCAATGACGGTGAATGAAGTGAAGTGAAGATGTTTTTTAAGATTTTAATGTTTATGTTTTATGTTTAGTTATGTTTGGTTTTTTTATGCTTTGGTTGTGGTTCGTTTGTTTTTATATTTTTAATGCTTTGGTTGTGGTTAGTTTTTTAAGTATGGAATGTTTTGAATAAAAAGGAATTTTATTTAATAGTTTCTTTGGTAACTCAAAGAAAACCAATACTACTAATAAAATAAAATACATGAATTACAAGCAAACTAATTAAAACAAAACATTAAAATACAATGAAATGAAAAGGCAAGCAAACTAATATGATAGAGAAAAATTATACTTGAAAGTGAAAAAAATATGGAGTCGAAAATGAAAAAAATATGGAGTAGAAAGTGAATAATAGTTGGAGGAGGAGAAAATGTATGAGGATTTGTTGTTAAAAATGAAGAGAATTGATTGGTATTTATAGAGAAAAATTCAATAATTTTTGGGAATTTTTTCCGAATTTTTTTCATAATTTTTTGCCTTGAAAAATTCCTGGGCGTTGGATTGGATGACAAAAGCAATCGGAAGGACCAGAAGCTGCCATGTGGCGTCTGACCCCTAGGCGTTAAAAAAAAATTGAATTGCGCATGCTGACGTCACGCTGGTGTCAGCAATGACGTCAGCAGCGCCTTTGGGCCAGCCCAGGCTGGTGGACCCCACCAGTTGCCCGGGCTGGATTTTGTTGCTGGAAATGGGTTTTGGCCTTTTACCCCCCCCCCCCCCAGCCCTTGCCTTAGGGGGCTGCTGGAACTGCCCTTAGGACATTTCCAGCAGCCCCCTAGGGCAAGGGCTGGGGGGGGGGTAAAAGGCCAAAACCCATTTCCAGCAACAAAAGCTAGCCCGGGCAACTACTAGGGTCCACCAGCCTGGGCTGGCCCGAAGGCAGAAACAGCCCGAGTGATGGCCCGAAGGCGCTGCTGACGTCATCCGCTACAGTGACGCTACCAGGTCTCTGCCAAGTGTCGCGTTCTGGGCTCTCCGATCAGAATTTTTCCTCCAATCCAACGAAAGCCAATTTTTGTGCAATAAAAAAATAAAAAAAAATCGAAATTTTTTTTTTAAAATATCCAAAAATTCTGTATTTTTTTTTTTTTTTCTATAAATACCTACCAAAACTCTTCACTTTCAACACCAAATCCTCATATATTTTCTTCTAATTCTACTATTATTCACTTTTTACTCAAGTATTGACAAGTACGAACCCAAAAATTTTATCCGAAAATATTGTCCAAATTAATTGTTTAGGTAAACAAATTTGTGAAAAAAACAAAAAATTGAATAGTACTTGCCCTTTGCCCGGGCAACTGCTGGAAGTGGAACTTACTTTTTACAAGTGTCGTGAATAGTGTCAGCCTTAGCCCCCCCCCCCCTTTTTGCCATGGCAAGGGTTTGACTGCTGGAAGTGCCCTTAGGAAAGTTGCCAATTGCTATTGGCCTCGCGGACCCAAAGTATGCATTCAGCTTATCCCCACCCAAATTCTCAGAAAAGCTTGAATTTTTGGAGTTTACGGATGACCAAAGTTAAATGGCTAATTACAAGCTATTTCAGACATGCACTTGAGCTCCCCCTTGGTATAGCATATTTCAGTAGCTTTCAAAAAACTAATTTCTTTTATTTTGGACCAACCCTATTCAACACAAAAAGAACTGAAATCAGTATGGATGGGGAGCTTAAATGATGCTGCAAAATGCATATCAGTAGTGCTAAATATCTTTTGAACAATTAACCAATGGAATACTTACATTATAAAAGAGATAATAATAAGGATTTCCGATATCGAAAATTATAGGTGCAATTTTGATAAAGGTTGTCTCGTTATAGAGTATAATATGCAAAAAGAAACAGAAATTATGTAGGATTGGTCATACCACATTAGCATGATAATGAGGTATGACCAATCATTCAAAGAATGTCATGTATTCAAATACATACCACCATCTTTTTAGTTTCAATACACCCATGTATTATAATTGAAAAAATCAAAATTTCATTATGACCAAGGACTGTATACGAAAACCATGTGGCATTTTGAACAGTATTTGATGCTTTTCAAATAACTTTAACAAAAGAGAGCAAACAATTTTGATCATTTAGTTCATTGATTGCACCAGCACCTCATTGTTCTCACAGTATGCTAAAAAACATAACTATATTAATAAACTTTTCTATGAGGAATTATATTAGTGAATTAACTAATTGCAATTTCCAAAAGTTGCAACACTGCAATAAGTATAGGTAGTGAAGTATCATCACCTCAGAGCTGGTAGAGCCTTCTCTTCTTCGGTGATAACAAACTTGCCCTCTGTGAACTCACAAGTTGCAATTGGAACGCTAAGCTGCCTCTGCAGCTTCTTCACGACAAAAACTTCTGACTCTTCGCATATTGTTACGACAGTGCCCTTCCTGCCAAGCCGACCAGTCCGACCAGCTCGATGTGCATAATGAATAGAGTCAGTGGGTAAGTCCAGATTGACTACAAGATCACATTCTGCCACATCCAAACCCCTTGCTGAAAGTTCATTCGTCACCAGAATTCTAACCTCCCCATTCTTGAACTTTTTCAGAGTTGTTGTCCTACCAAGTTTACCAAGATCCCCATGTAGCTCTGCTGCTATCATTCCACGAGCCTCCAGCTTGAAGACGGTATCTTTTAGTTGCTTAGTGTGGTTCATGAAGACGATAACGGACTTGGCATCAAGAGCATGAACACATCTTCTCAACGTGTCAACCTTGTGTTGTAACTTTGTAATGCAGTAGTAGTGTTTTAGAGATGGAGGTAGGCTCTGTATTGCAGCCTGAGTCTGCACATTTGGGGATGGATCAGAACTGGTTGACTGTCCAGACAAATTAATGGGTCCAGAGGGAGAAATAGATTCAATGGAAATGACTTTTTTTGCTTGGATGAGAAGTGGATCGTGCCCCCAGCTCCTGGCTGCCCGTATCACTGAAAATGGTACTGTGGCAGAAACCAGAACAGTCTGACGCTCAGCCCGCTTGGCAAGGGAGCCTTTTGGTCCACGTGAGTCTCCACTGGATTTCCTCCCAACATGTTCCAATATCCGGTGCATGTCCTCCCGAAAATTAAATGAAAGCAGTTGATCAACCTCATCTAAGACCAAGAAACGGCAGCCGTGGGTGTGAAGCTTCCCAGCTGCACTAATCTCCGAAATCCTTCCCGGGGTCCCAACAACAATGCAAGGTTTATTTTTCCTCAGTGCTTCTTCCTGTCTTGATCGATTTGCACCTCCTACAAGCTGCTGAACTACTTTTTTGTTTGCAGGTCCTAATATCTTCTCAAACTCTCTCACAATTTGCATACCCAGCTCCCTCGAAGGAGCCACAATTACTGCTTCTATGTCTGTTTTCTTCCCAGGTTCACCATCACCATCACCATCAGATGTTCTCGTCTTTAGCGGGCCAACTTCAGAGAGGATGGGAAGAAGATAAGCCAATGTTTTTCCTGAGCCTGTGTAAGATTGAATCACAACATCATGATCTTCAAGAATTGTTGGAATTGCAGTGGCTTGAACATCAGTTGGAGTCTTGAAGCCTTCCTTCTCCAACCTCTCTATCAACAAAGGTGGAAGCCCAAGCTCAAAAAATGATTTAGCATTAAAGATAGTCGAATCTATTTCAAGCGATCTGTGTTGCCCAGCTGCCTTGACTACATGGCTTCTAACCACCTTGGCTTTACTTTTGGGGACTTCTGTAAGAGAATTCAGCAGCTTGGCTTCGTTGAATTTTCCAGTCTCTACTGTTTCGTGATCATTTTTTAAGCCGAGGCTTGCAAGACTCAGACTACAAACACTTCTATGGAACCAAGCATTCCTAGAAACATGTGGAAACTTATGGAAGGATAGAGACTCTCCGAAAAGGAGCAACCTTGGCGAGATTAATGCCGGCATCGTTAGGATGGTCCCAAGTCCCAACAAGTAATTACTAATTAAATACCATCTGATTGAACTACGGCTGCAAATTCAGATTCGAGAAGAAACAAGAATTAGATGATAAGGATGGAACCACATGAACAGATAATTAACTAAATAACTATCAGAAAAATAGCAACTGAACAAAAAGCAGATCAGTACGAAAATAAATATCCATACATTCGATCTGACATTCTAAGAAATAGCAAATGCACCCAAATAATGGATTAATAATCTTCTACTAGTTAGAAAACAAACAGCATCAAAATAAGAAACTTCATGACCACATGCACCCTAAAATGTAATATCAGTAAGCTTCAACAGAGACAAGAACACATAAGATTACACACAAACACAAGAACACATAAGATTACACACAAACACAGGAACACATAAGATTATATATACAGACACACGAACACAAAGACAAAAACACAAACTATATTTACAGCTGGAACAAAAAACAAAAAACAAACAAGAACAAAAACAAAAGAAGCTCAGCAACACAGAAAAACTGACTGGACACCGATGAATGTGACATTTCTCAACTGAACAGAGCAAACACTATGATATAATATCCCATTAGAAATCAAACCCTAAACTAGAAAAAGAAAAACGGAAATGAAGAAATACCTTTTGGGGTTAAGTCATCAGAGTTGGAGCAACCTAAGAAAAACTGAAGAAGAAGAAGAAGAAGATAGGAATGGCAGAAGAATTTGATGCAGACCACAGGTTTTACTGAAGAAGACCCACTCGAGGTTTAGAAGGGGGACTGCGGGAGGAGAGAGCTACTGGGTTCAAGGATGGGCCTGGATGGGCCTGGGCTCCTACTGGTGGGTTTTGTAATCAACCCAACATATTTTGTGACTCACACAAATCTGTTATCTTTTTGGTTTGGACCATTTATCACTTCAGTCTCGTTTTTAAAAATTTTTTTTTTTTTTTTTTTAAATGAGCTGAATTATATTTTTTTTTATATTTTCGTAATTTGACTAATTTTCCACTTTAATTCTTGTCATTTCGATTCAGACAATTTTAGTGTTGTAGTAAGTTTGGTTGGCAATCAAGTCCAAATCGTAAACTCGGTTAAAGTGATTGATGATATTCAATGTGCAACCACCATATGTGACCAATGGCGGATCCAGGATTATGTGGCCAAGGGGGCTTAGTGTAAAAGTTCCAAAAAAGGGCAGCAAACGGCGGCACAAGGAGGTGGTGATCGGCACTGGGCCACCGACGAAGAGTTGATGGAAGTTGGGAGGTTGGGAGGGTTGGGAGGGTTGGAAGAGCTGTGAAATTGGGACTAAAGGTTTGGAGAGAAGCTGTGCAGAGTTGGGCTCGGGTAAGTAGTGATGCTATTAGATTTTGTTTTTTTTTTTTAAAGTTGGCCCAAAAAGATGTCGTTTTGAGGCCAGGTCAATTAAAAAAAAATTGACTGAGCCTTGGACCAAACGACATCGTTTGTCAAGGCTCGTTTTAAAAAAAATAGAAGCGCAACGCGCAGCGCAACAGAGGAAGAGACTTTCGTCGAGCACTTGGTGTGCATACAAGGGGGCTTTCATGGAGTCCCTTGCCACCTTTCCAGCCTTCCAAGGGGTCATTCGACCCCTCTTGTCTCAAGGTGCATCAGCCCCTGAATGTGACGATACAGGACTAGAATTGTAAAAATTAGGAGCAAAGTGGAAAATAGACCAACCCGCTCTACTAAATTTGGACGTTCTAGAACAAGTTGATCTTAGCCAAAATAGACATATATATATAATAAAAATAATAATTGTGACTGGGAATAATATAGTATATTGAAGCATGAGAATATACCCTTGACCCAAAAAAATGGCAATTAATATTTGCGATAGACATCAACTTCTGTAAAGTAGTTGAGGAACAGCCCACATACATAGATTCAGAAAGGAATCTTCACTCCGTTTTCCATATCTTTTACATATATATACATATAATATTTCGTCATTCCATGCTTAGAAGTCCGGCATGTTGCAAGAAAAATTGAGTGTCTACCTACAACGTAATCATTTCTTTTCTTTCAAGTTACCTTCAACTTTAAGAAAACCATCCTCTCCCTACAAAATAAAATAAAATATCTAGCCGTTCTTCTACACGTGGATTCTTAACAATTAATATCTGAGTCACTTAACAATTAATATCAGAGACACGTTACATACGAACGAACGAGCTACACGTGGATTCTTAACAATTGGTATCAGAATAGCCAACGTATTTCCATATAGTCAATTTTTCCTTTATGACACTCATCATCAATAAAACTATATATTAGATAGAATTCATTACAGACCGTCCAAGCGGTTGTATAACTGAAAGCAACACTCAGCTCTCAGATGTTGAAGTATATAATCCAATAAAACAGGAAATGGTTTTATAAAAAGGAAAAAGAAAGAAAAAAGATTTACCATCTCTTTCAAAAACTGCAAGACTATACATAAGCAACGGAAAATTTCTTCTGCAATATTTTACTATATATATACCTAAGCAATTTTTTTATTTGAGAGATAATTACACAAACATTTAATTAATATTAATCTCCAGCTTTTTATATCTAGAAGGCAACTCCTTCAATCAATCCCGCCTCTTATTCTTCTTGAGCATGACAAATGACCAGCAGCCACCCTTCTTGCGCCTGCAAAAATAAAAAAATAAATTAAGGACACAGAGATAGGTGCACAATTTGTCACTGGTTAGATGATTCCAAATGTCCATTTTATATACATATTTTTTTGAACACAAGCGATAGTCTAAATTACAAAGAGGAGGGGGTTTCGTTTTCGCACACACACTACCAAGGTATCATGGAAGTTTGCCTCTGAGACCACTAGTCTGCAAATGAAAACCCTTTTCCACTGGATCTAGTCCCTAAACTCAAAATATATATATATATAATATGTAGGCCCAAAATTGATATATTACCTACCATTTGTATGTTGACAAATATCTAGAAGTTCTTAATAAAGAATGCTGTTGTAAACTTCCCAACAATTTTCTAATGGTGCCAAATGTGGAAAATACAGCCCTAACTTTCAATTTTAGTCATGACAGTTGGAAGATCAATTTCTAGAATGTGATTTTTTTTCTCTCTCTTTGTTTTTAGGTCAGGAAGAAGCATGTGAATTACGTTCAACTTTATCAGTGTTATACGTTTCTAATGACTGAAATCCATTACAAGAGACTTTGACCTCCATTACTGAGAAAACAGAACTCTAGATGAAATTTCCAGTTTCACCCAGATTTCCAAAATGTTGACTTTGATGGCTGCTTTTGTTATTCAACATAATTTGGTATTTGTTCTTTTTTTTCTTAGGAATTCTTTTTTATTTCTTTCTTGACATCAATTTTAATCTTTTTTCATTATAATTAGCGTGATTTATACAATTTAATGCATACTTTTCTAAAAAAACTGAAAAAAAAAAAATGTAAGTACCAAAAGAAAAATTATCATTAGATTTTAAGTTAATAACTTTAACTAGCCCAACTATTGAAAAATTTCTTGTTCGCCCCATTTTGTTTAGCCTAAAATTTGCAAAGCATTGTCAATAAGTTTGATATAAATTTCAGACAAGAATGAAAAAAACTTGATATGAATGGAAGAAATAGACAAGAACAATTAATGAAAACTGTGAGTGAATTAATAAATACCTGCTGCTGCTGCTGATGCTTCTGGTGCTAGAACTGCTAATGCTGCTGCTGCCACTGCTTTTCCTGCTTCCACTGTTAATACTAGAAACACCACTTTCACTCCTTTCAGAAACAGATGGCCTCTTCATCTTCCACCACTCACTCTCCACACCCCCCTTCACAGATCCATCCACCCCCTGTCCCTGCCCCTGAGGCTTTGGAGACACCTTTGCACTCGTTGAATTATTGCTATTTGCACCCACCACCACACTATCAATCTTCTTCATCTTGTTGTTGTTGTTGTTGATCTTGTTCATGTTTTTCTTATTGAGCCCCAAAGAAATTGGAAAAACCATCTTCAAAAGAAACCCCCCACTATCTATACTCCCACTTCTCAAAACCAATTTCTTCTTCTCACTCTTTTTCTTCTTATAATTCCCTTCTTCATTTAGATTTCCCCTCCTAACCAAAACTTCAGTACTTTTATCATCTTCTTCTTCATTTTGATCTTGACCATCTTCTTCATCCACCATTGGCTTCTTATGCTCCACCAGATCTTTCAACGAAAGCTCATAACACGACTCGGGCATGTTCTTCACCATCTCCATAAGCTCCCTCTGCCCTCTAGCAATTGCTTGCGTTCTAGAAGCAGGGGACAAGTTCCGGTAGTTGTTCACACGACTTGCCGTTTTCCACAACGGCGGCGAGCAAACACCGGAGTCGTATTCGTCATCATCAGTAGAAGCTCCTTCGTTTATCCGAGCTCCCATGCTGTTCCAGCTCCTGTAGTTTGCATAATTCTGAGCTGTTTTCTGAGCCCGGGGGGCATAGTTCATGGCCTGCCAAGTATCATGGCTTGTGTCACTAGTGATTTTCTCTGTACCACTGTTGAACAGGAAAGGGTGTTCATGTGGATTTGCGTTGGGATCAAACATAGTGTTTGTTTCCTGGCAAAATTTGAGGGGTAAATAATGGAAGAAGAGAGGGAAACGGGTTTTGTGTGAGGTTTGTTGTGGAAGTGGTGTGTTTGAAGCAGAAATTGCCAGGTGGGTGGGTGCCAGGGGTTATCAACACCGACCCCTTTTTTCTTTTTGTGTCTTTGTCATTTTCTTGGCAGCCAAGTTTTTAATGGAGATGTCATGAGAGTGGGAAGGTTGGGTTTTATAAAGTCAAGGGGTTCTTCTAGATGGGGGCTGATCTGGTTGGATGTGCGGCCCATATCTCCCCTCTAATTTTCTGTGTTTTTTTTTTTTTCTTCTACGCTTTTTTGTCTTTTGAGGAGGAGCGTAGATACTAATTAACAGGCTTTTAATTCCTTTTCATCTTTATTTTTTGGTGGAGATCTTCGTTGGTTGGAGGAGGTATCCTCACGGTCGACTCAATGACGATATATATTTATAATGAATTCGATACCTAATTATAGTATAGTTTTGTTGCGGGGGTGTATTGACTGGTTATGTTAGTTTATTAGCTCGTTATATATATATTTTATTTTTAAAAAGACTAGCATGTCCCATGCCTATTTCTTTTTTACATTTTCTTGACTTTTTTTGGGTTTGGCTGTGCTTCTACCGTATGATATCTTGCAACGTCTATAATATCCTAAAGTGAAGTTTATTATTGCTTGATTAATTGCACTTTATTTTAGTGTTGCCTTTATAAAAAGAAGGAAGGTCAGTACCAAAAAAAGCTCACGCTATCTGCCTATCAATCATGTTGTCTCATTATAGCAACTATTGGAGGGTCTTTGATTGAATAGGCTTTACACGTTTCGGGATTTTTGATAACTTCCACCATGGGCCGGCCCACCTTCATGGATTTAGATTATTCTCCCTTTCTTTTCTTCTTGCTTCCAAAGGAGATTTGCAAGTTTAATTGCCGCTAATGACTAGTTTTGGTTGTAAAATTATTATTATTATTATTACAAGCGATATTAGAGAGAGAATCAAACCTACTACTCATTATATGTAGTAACTGTGATCAGTGAGATTTGAACTCATGATACCTACCAACAAAGTAGAGACGGAGTCTAAACAACTATCGAAAATCCGAGTAATTAGTGATTTAAAAGAAAGTCATGTTTTAAATTTAAAGTTACGAAATTATAATGTAGCCAAGGGGCATTGTAAAGCGTAAAACACAAGTGTAAGTGGATCTGAAGTAGCCAAAGGTAATTGCCAAAAGTAAAAGCTTTCTTGAAAAGTAGGGTTGGGATAAGCTGAGAGTATAATGTAGGGTCACGAGGCTAGCAATTAGCAACAGTCCTAACTAACACGTTACATACTTTTACAAATTAATGTGCAAATCTATACCTTGCAAAACAAAAGCATTTGCTAAAGCAAAAACCCTCCTTTGAGTGCATTTGGTAGGTGAGAGAGCCAATTGATTTCCCAGTTGATGACATGGTGACACCAGTGAAATCATTACCCAATTTATAACAAAGGCTCTAAAGCCCAGTTTGGGATTGCTGTGCTTTGAAAATAATCAATTGTAAAGTAAAACAGTTTCATGTTTTACGAAAGGAAACGAGCTGTACGAAAGCCACCAGAACCAAAGAAGAACCAAGCTGCCAACCAGATTTTCGAGTACAAAGGACTCAAGTCAGAAGATTATCACAAAGGACCAACAGTTCTTGTCAGAAACGTTTCGTCATCCCTCCTATGAACCAGTTCAGATCAGTGAATCAACAGCTGACTTTAGGCAGCAACCAAATATCCTTTCTCAGCCTTCATCATTTGAAGCTCTCTCCTTGCCTATAAATAAAGAGCTTCCGCCACAGAAGAAGTGGACTCTCTCTCCAAACTAGACGCAATGTCTTGAAAATACTTGAAAAACTCAAGATCTTTTCAAACCAACTTGCTTAATTTTCAAATAGCCAGTTGACAACTCCTGCAATTATCTTTTGTTGCTCTGCCATCTTCATGGTATGATTTTCTTTTAAAATGATTAGTTTGAATTCATGTAATCATATAACTGGATAGAGAAATCTCCAGTCCTCCTTTATTTTGTAATTTATATTTTGGATTACTCAAATGGATTAGTTAAAAGTACTCCCGTCTCCCTTTTATCATTAAGCTAAAACTAGATGAAGGGATTGCAAAATCTATTTTAACGGTTTCATTAAATACTTGTCATTTAATCGCTTATATACATATATTATAAATTGTTTCTGTAGATAAATTTAATTTCCTGATTTTGCACTTTTAAATTCATCATTCGGACCCAAAGGAGGGATCTGGGCCCGAATAGGGCTATATCTATCCAAGAGATAGGAAGTTGATTCGGACCTGAATTACACTACGAGGCCCAAATTGACTATTGGCCCACTTTAAGGGTTGCACGAATTTCAGATCAGGTTGCTAAACCTAAACAGGGTATTGCTAACCACGATCTTGGTTTTTTTCCCCTTACTTGATCAGGTATCGCTCATACTTATCAAGCTGACAGCCAGACACCCACGAATGAAAGAATATTGAAGTCCTCTTAGTTGAGGCATAGAAAAGAACTAATCCAGGCTAGTACCCCCCTTGGAGCACAATGGCTTGAGCAGAAGTTCAGAGAAAGAGCGCGAACATCACCAAAATCAATTCACTATACTCACCTACACCAGGTCTATTGGAGGTTCTTTGATTGAATAGGCTTTACACGTTTCGGGATTTTTGCTAAATTCCACCATGGGCCGGCCCACCTTCATAGATATAGATTATTCTCCCTTTCTTTTCTTCTTGCTTCCAGAGGAGATTTGCAAGTTTAATTGCCGTTAATGACGAGATTTGGTTGTAAAATTTTTATTATTATTATTACAAGCGATATTGGAGAGGGAGAATCGAACCTAGTACCTAATGTAAATGGTAAATGCTTAAATCCTCACTCATATTTTATAATGCATAGGTCTAAACAACTATCGAAAATTCAAGTAATTAATGATTTAAAAGAAATTAATGTTTTAAATTTAAAGTTACGAAATTATAATGTAGCCAAGGGGCATTGTAAAGCGTAAAACACAAGTGTAAGTGGATCTGAAGTAGCCAAAGCTAATTGCCAAAAGTAAAAGCTTTCCTGAAAGGTAGGGTTGGGATAAGCTGAGAGTATAATGTAGGGTCACGAGGCTAGCAATTAGCAGCAGTCCTAACTAAGACGCTTCATACTTTTACAAATTCCTGTGCAAATCTATACCTTGCAAAACAAAAGCATTTGCTAAAGCAAAAACCCTCCTTTGAGTGCATTTGGTAGGTGAGAGAGCCAATTGACGTCCCAGTTGATGACATGGTGACACCAGTGAAATCATTACCCAATTTATAACAAAGGCTCTAAAGCCCAGTTTAGGATTGCTGTCACTTTTAAAAAAAAGTTGTTTTTGCTGTGCTTTGAAAATAATCAATTGTAAAGTAAAACAGTGTCATGTTTGGTTAGTATAAAAAACAATGTCAAAACTGTTTGGCAAATTTTAATATAAAACTATTGTAACTTGGGATAATGATTAAAATGGACATAATGTTGAAAGTATTATGTGCTAGCCATGTGGTGGTGGGAGAAGGGGGTATTAGTGGTGGTGGTGATGGTGGAGGTGAGGTGGTGGTGAGTTTTGAAATTTCAGTTGTGAGGGTAATGGTTTTCAACGTGTTTTAATTTTTGTTCTTTTTAAAAATCTTTTAATTATTTTTAATGGCATCATTTGACACTTCGAACAAATCAAACTAAATACCTCTCAATTCGGTGAGCATTAGATGAAATGGAAGCCCCGTTAAGAAAGACATAGCCTAATTGGGTGAGGTTTTGCCTATAAACTGTAGCTTTCTGTAGATGGGTTTTGGGCAAGTAGAGAGAAGAGTTGGAGGACCTCGCTTAGGATTGGATGAGGTAGACAGTCACGAGCGTCTTAGGTTTTCTCTTGGACGACCTCCGGCGCATGAGTCTGGATCTCTTTTCCTTTCTCACAGTCACATGTGACTCACGTGAAGTTCAATAAGAAATGATTGAACAAGTCATCAAGTCATTCAATCTCAGCCCTTCATTTTTAAAATCCAATTTGAGCCCTTGGATAAGTGATTGCACCGGTACCATCAATGTAACACAAAATTTTCTAGATAGGTAGATAGAAAGAATAGAAGTTATGGTGACGGGTTGGGGCCAAAATGAGTTTGGATGGTGGGCCATTTCATAGGTCAAAATATAAAAAAGATGTTGGGCCATTGGCCCAAAACTTGATGGCAAGCCCAAAGCTTGCTGGTCTTTTTTCATATCCCTAATTTTCTTCTTCTTCCCCAGCACATCAAATCAAAGCGCCTTCAATTTTATTTATTTATTTTTAATACACTCGGTCCGTTGCGGTCAACCGCTCAGCGAAAATCGAAATCGAAAGTGTTTGATTAAAAATGCAGAACGACGAGGTCATATGGCAGGTTATCACTGATAACTTATCAGGCACAAAGACTGCAGCTTCATGTCCAAGTATGCCATTTTCTTTCTCTAATGTTATTTTTTGTCTCTAAATTTTTATAAGTTACCTGTTTTTTTAAAACTATTTTTGAGTGTTAATTGGTTTTTTGTTCCTGTTTTTGTCAGAATTGAAACTGGGATATTCTGAGGAAACCCATATAACGTCTCAAATTTTCTTTTTCCACTTGTCGCATCTGTTCTTCATGTGTTCTGTTCTTGGCGGGTAATGTTTCCTTCCTTTCCTGCAATTCTCACTTTGTGACGGTTTTCAAAACAACTTTTTCGACTCAATATACTGGTGGAGCTAGATGCAAGCTTTAACAACCTGATGTGTTTACCAACAAATATTGGTTATGGGCTACTGAATCTCGAAATGCTCTCAATCCACTTGAACAAAATCCGTTCCCCTTCCTCCATCCATCTGTGAAATGAGGTCACCGAGATATCTAGATGTTCATTTCAATGAGCTTCGTGGGCTGCCATATGCAATTGGGAGACTGACAACTCTTGAGGTGCTCAACCTGTCCAGCAACTTCAGTGACTTGACAGAGCTTCCTGAATCAATTGGCGATCAAACCAATCTCAGGGAGCTTGATCTCAGAGCTTCTTGAGCTTATTTTGTAGTTTGTGCTCATTTTTATGTTCGGGTTTTTGGTTTTAGTGAGGTTTTTGCTGAATGTGAAAAGGAGATTGGTGCATTGGCGAAAAGTCTTTTGGGATTGATATCCCAAGGGCTTGGCCCAGAGGAGGATTGCTTACAGAAGAAATTGGGTGAGAATCCTACTCAAAAAGCAGAAGGAAACTACTATCCACCATGTCCTGACCCTGAGCTCACACTTGGACTATCTGTCCATACTGATCTCAATGCACTCACAATACTTAGACAAACAGAGGGACTGGCCTTCAAGTACTGATCAAAGATGAGAAATGGGTTGCTGTTGATCCTCTCCCAATGGCCTCTGTTATCAATCTAGGTGACTCTGATTTCCACTTTCATCCATGTTGTTTCAATTTGGTCAATTGTGCTCTCATAGTTTCATAATTGTAGCAATTCAAGGACAGGTCATAATTTCCGTCAATTTCTTTCACGAAGTCACCACCACGTGCACCTCACATAGAGGAGTAAACTACAACAGGGACCAAAATGACTTTCATTGAAATTTGATTTGAATTTGTGTATCTTGTACGTAGGTTTTGAGTAATGGAAGGTATAAGAGCGTGCACCACAGGGCAGTGACCAACAAAGTTGAGCCAAGGTTGTCATTAGCAATGTTCTATGGACCCAGCAAGGACACGGTGATTGGTCCAATTGACGATTTGATTGACGAGGAACACCCTCCATTGTACCGGAGCTATAAGGATGCAGAGATTTTTTTGAAGAATTCTACAAGCAAGAAGGAAAAAGAAGATTGGTGAAGGAAGCTTTTGAGTTGCACAATTGATAATGGCCATGAATCAATGAACCTTTTCACAACGTTTATTCTTTGAGCATCGATTTTAAACACTTTTGGAGTTGCACAATTGATAATGGCCATGAATCAATGATCTGGTTGATGTATTTCAAGACCATGAGTCAATGCACAGCCTCGCAGGAGGAGAGTTCAATTGACCATTCTCTTGTCTAATAATAATAAGCCAAGCATTGACTGAAATCTAGCAGTTTAAAAGCACCTACACTTGATGAAAAATAAAAACCAGACTTGAATACTTGAGTGTGTGTATATTTTTTGGGTGTGTTTATAAATGGGTTTTGAGTGTGTGTAATGATGGGTTTTGGGTATGTTTATAAAATGTTTTGGGTGTTGGGTATTTTTATAATTTCAGCCCCCATTTTGGGTATTTTAGTGAAACTCCCTAAAAAAAACTTGAGCTAATTTCCAAAGATAAGAAACTAAAGATGGCAAATGCTGCTTCTTCAGCCCAAATCCCAGAGGTGGTGCTTGGCTCCTCCACTTGTGCTGCCCTCAAGAAATCACTTGAGTGAGTCTCAAAATCTCAAAATCTCACAATCTAGTTTGGTTTTTCTTTTCTTTCAAGCAATTGGAATTTTGGGGTGACTGGTTTTGTTTGATTATATGATTATGTGTGCAGAAATCTTCCATTGGAGTACCTTGACCTGTATCTCATCCACTAACCCATCAGCTGACCTTATGCCAATGGACTTCAAGGGTGTGTGGGCAGCCAAGGAAGAATCTCAGAGACTTGGCCTCACCAAATCAATTGGAGTCAGCAATTTCTCCAGCAAAAAGATTGAAACTTTACTCTCTTTTGCTACCATTCCTCCTTCAGTCAATCAAGTAAGTCCATTTTCTTTCTATAAAATGGACAGCAACAGGTAATGACTGCTAATGGTGAGCGGGGCGGACACCCTTTCCCCAACTCTCATGTGCCAATTTTCGGTGCCTGCAAGTTGGAAAGTCACCGTTTCTTTTATTTATTAATTTTTTTACTTCAAATGATGCAGAAAGAGGTAAAGGAGAAGCTTTTTCGAAGCAGCCGTATTCAAATAGGTTTCTTGAATTGAAATACTGTTTTATGATCTATCAGTTGAAAGAATTTTACGATGAACATTTGTAAGTATAAACAGCATTTGTTATGGGGTAAGCTGAGATGAACTCTTATTTCTGTTGCTCATTGTAAGGCATTGAGAGTAACTCTTATTTCTGATGGCTTTTTAGGGAAGTTGCTTCCTCATATCCTCATAGAATTATCTAAAGCATTGAGAGTGACTGCTTCTACTACATATTTTTAATCATCTCATTCTGTCTCTAATGATTGGGTTTATCTTAATTGTGGGTGATTAGATCAAGATTAAGGTACAACTAATTTGGGAATATGCATAGCATTGATTCCTAGATTCAATGCAAGTTGCAGAACCAACGTCTGCTGGTTACAAAGAAGCCAAAAGTTATTTTCATTTCTTCTCTAGAAACTTTTACCCTTTCACTCTAGATTTTGATAAAATAAATCAAATTTTTATTTTTTACAATAATAAAATAAAATAAATAAATAAATAAAACCAAAAAGAAAAAAACCAAACGGAGACTTGTGGGCCCTGCAGCACTAGGTTGTCCTGTCGTTGACTTTGGTTAGTGTGAAAAATTCCATTTCCGTTGAAAACGAGAAGACTCAGCTTTCTTGAGTCTTGACTTGAGGTGTAGCAGAGAAGAGAACTCATTACCTAGCAAGCACAACGTTCAGAGGACCAACCAAGCAGATTTCCTTTCCAGGTGTGCTTATTTTTGCACGTTCATATCCGTACAGTAGTGTAAATATTGTTGATATGCCTATGTTCATAAAACTGGGCTTAGATTCTAGAAAATAATAAAAATTTGTGCTTAGAATTATGCATTTGGGTTTGAGTTTGAGTTTTTCTATGTGCATTATATTAACCATAAAAAAAAAATTACAATTTCTAAAATTTAATAATTAAGCAATTTACACTAAAATATCATATCGAAATTCTTTCATCCAAATGGAACCTCAAGGATTTTATGGCAATTATGGACATAGATTATTGTTTTGTCTGTGCATTTTAGCATATGCATGCTGAGGGCAAGTGTTGATCAGTCCACATCCATTTGTAACAAGCTTTCATTGAATCTTGCATCAATAGAAAAACCTGCAATATCGCACCAGTAATAGTCATTTTGTATTTGATTGAACATGTATTGTCAAAATATAGTGAATAAACAGTTTTCATTGATATGCATTTCGTTTTCATATTCGAAAAGGATGGCTTTTGAGGTGACAGCAGGTGCACAAGCTGTGGGGCAAACAGTTGAGCCAGCTGCAAAATGTGGCGTGTGGATGTTCACCTATTTGAAACGCAAATATGATTATGTGAGAAACTTGGGGAAGAATTTCAAGGAGCTTGAGAATGAAGAAATGCGTCTGCAGAATAGAGAGGCAGATGTGAATAATGTGCTGGCTGCAAATGTTGGTCGAATGCATGTCACAAATGAATGCGAAAATTGGTTTCAACGGGTCAATGAAAAGAAGCACAAAATCCAACATCTGAAGACAAAGTACAGACGCATCAACAAATATCTGTGTGGACTCTGTCCTTTTCCTTCTCTGTTAAGGCTTGGAAGAGATGTAGTGAAGGAGACGAAAGAGTTAGTTTCCCTGAGAGATCAAATAAAGCTTGAAAACCCAATAATGACTGAGAGGGCACCGACACCACCTGATAGATTTAGAAATAGGCATGCCCAGAAAATAGATGATCTTCCATCACTTAATAGGCATGTAGAAATTGTTCAAGACTTGCTGAAACAAGATGAGTTTAAGAGAGTTTGCATATGGGGACCGCCTGGAGTTGGAAAAACAACAGTGATGGAAAATTTGCATGATAGAGTTGGTCAAACAAGTCAATTTGAAGTTATCTTTTGGGTTACTATGGACAATGCGGAATGCGTGGAAAAGATACAAAGGGTACTAGAGGATCAGTTAGGCCTACCGGTTGACGAAAAGTCCAGCACAGGCAAAAGAGCAGCAAAGATATCTGAAGAGCTGGAGAACAAGAGCTATCTATTGTTTCTTGACCAAGTTTCTTCAAAGATTAATCTGAGGGAGGTTGGAATTCATGATGACCATAATTGCGGAAAGGTTGTGTTCGCATGTACTTCAAGAGACAATGGAAACTTCTGTGGACCGACGGATGAGGATATCAAAATAGAGAAGTTGTCAAAGGAGGATGCCCAAAAGTTATTTAACAGGAAAGTTAGTGCTGATATTATGAAAAAGCAAGAAATCGTTCGATTAGCACCTTTAATAGTCAATGAGTGTGGTGGGATGCCACACATGATCAACTTGATAGCTCAAAAGTTAGCAAAAGTGAATGATCCAGCAAGGTGGCGAGATACACTGTTAGAGTTGCAAGCCCCCAGTAAGCAACAAAGTCGAGAATTGGAAGAAGTCTACCAGTTATTTAAACTTTCATACAATGATCTAGATGAGAGTAAGCAGCCATGCTTGTTGTACTGGGCACTTTTCCCTGTTGGTTATGAAGTTCATCGTGACTACATAACTGAGTGTTGGAGAGCAGAAGAGTTAATTAGTTTTGCAAGGCTAGGGGAAACACGCGACAGAGGTCACACTGTCCTAGATGAATTTGTAAACGTTGGTCTTTTGGATAGAGGAAGAAAGGCACGACATTACAAGATGTTTGAGCATTTTCAGCGTGTTGCACTACGTATTGCGAAGTGTAATGCAGGGAGTCACCGCATATTAGTGAAAGAATGTGCAAAGATTACAGAGGAACAATGGACATGTGCAGAAAGGGTCTCATTGATTCAACATCAACTTTCTGCCCTACCTGAGCAACCTCAATGTTCTGGAATTCTGACATTGTTACTCCAAGAAAACAAGAGCTTGACGAAAATTCCTGTGTCATTCTTTGCATGCATGCAAAACTTACGAGTTCTAGATTTGCATGATACAAGAATCATGTCACTGCCATCATCTATATCTAGCTTGATAAAACTTAGGGGGCTCTATCTAAATGATTGTGGTGAGTTGGAAAATATTCCAGCTGATATAGGAAAACTCCAAAGTCTTGAAATATTTGATATAAGTCGCACCAAGATTCGAAATCTCCCTAAAGAGATTCAGGAGCTCACTAATCTCAAGTGCTTGAGAGTTTCATTTGAACAGAATGTTAGCAGTCACAACCACTTTCAAGGGAATCAAGTGGTGGTCATTCATCCTGACACTGTTTCAAAGCTCATTTCGTTAGAAGAACTAAGCATTGGCATTGACCACCATAACACAGAATGGAATAATATTGTAGGTGCAATTGTGGAGGAATTAGTTGGGTTGGAAGAATTAACGACTCTTTGTTTCTACTTTCCTGGTGAGGATTGCTTAAGACCGTTCATATGCCAGAGTGTATCATGGAATCGGGAGAACACGCAGGGCAACAGTTTCAGATCATTCAACATCATTGTGGGTCATCACCAAACTAACAATCATTCTGAATTTGATATCTCAGAATGCTCAACTGAAAAACATTTGAGATTCTCTGGAGGTGAAAGTGTTCCTGATACCATTTTGCAGATACTACAACATGCTTACAGTTTTGAGCTGATTGGTCATCAAAATGTGACAAACTTATCACTCTTTGGAGCAGATAGGTTGGGAGGACTGGAAATTTGCAAGATTGAAGAATGCAATGAAATGGAAAGCATCGTTGATGGTGACATGATAGGAGGTGTGGCATTTCAATTCCTAAAACAGCTACACATAATAAATATTCCAAAGTTGGTGCATATATGGAAGGGCTTGGTGAGCCCTGAAAGCCTATCCAGGCTCACGACACTGATACTAAAAGATTGTCCAAGTCTAGAAAATCTATTCTCAAAGGCACATGGGATTGTCCAACAACTCGGTCAGCTACAACATTTGGAAGTTGAGCACTGTCTTGAGATGATAGAGATAATTGAAACTGGAAGTGAAGTATCAGCGGCACTCCCTAAATTGAAGACTATAGAACTCCGGAACTTACCGAAACTGTGTACTATTTGGAGCGAAGTCTCATGGGAGTGGCCCTCTTTGGAGACAATAGAGATCAGGGAGTGTGTGATGCTGAAGGATTTACCATCGACCATGGCAAACGCAATTAAATTGAGAAGGATCAGATGCACCAGTGACTGGGAGAATGAGTTGAACTGGCCAAGTGACCCTGCAATTAAAGATCGTTTTCAATGTATGTTCGTTTCTGTTTGAGTTATCACCAATGACCTCTCTCTCACAACCAATCAAATAAGCTGAACTACTTCGAATAAAGTCAAGTGAAGAACTTGTATGTTTGTTTTGTAATCTTGTACCTTTTTTTTCTCTGTTGTCAAGTGAAAGAACTTTGTTGATTATAATCTTCATTAACATGTAATCTTCACAACAATCTGCTGGTTAATGTTTGAATAATATTTATTGTGTTCAATGATGAATGAGAGAACTCTTCGTGTTGTCATTCAGGACAAGTACAAGCTCTTGTGGTCTGATTGACTTTACTGTCAGATATTTCCCATTTCACTGGTGATGATTTAGATTCTCATTGGCAAGTTATCTGGTCTTGCTTTTAAAAACAAGTGATGATCCACATTATGCTGGAATGATTTTTGTCTTTGTGGTTGTGGCGATCATGGTAAAGCAGAAATTGTTTACTGTTTGAAGATAGTTTGATCCATCATGTGGAAACTGTGCATCAGATGCAGCATTCAGGTTAACTAGAATATATGGCTGTTAAGTGAGCAACACCACTGTATGAGTACTTTGCATTGCATGTCCTTGTTTATTTTTCCTTTCGGTTCCCCAACAGGTTAACATTCTTAAATCCAAAACAAAATTGCGGCAAAACCTTTGAGACTATCTGGTATTAGAGAATGGTAGTCTTGCATTGAAGAATGGAAGTGCTTCAAATATCTTGAGCCTCTCTCGCAAGTGCCATTTGGTCTCAAACAGGTTTCAGTGTTATCCACTTCACTTAACACTGTCATAATGTCATTGATTGCATGGAAGGCTAATGAATTTCTCCCTATGATTGTGGGATACTTTAAGCCATTGCATCATTTTCTTCCCAATTAACATTGTTGATTTAAAAATGTGCATTAATTTCAACAATTTTGAATTTTATTTGACAGTATGAAAGGCTTTGTTCTATATACATCAACTATGGACAAGGGTGAAATGAGCTTTAAGATCCAAAACCATAATACCACTGGAATGCATCCTTTGGAGACAGGCGAAGCGAGCTTTAAGATCCAAAGCAATCATAATCGAAATGCACCAATGCTTCTCTGCTTTAATCTTCTTTACAGTTTACCTCAACTTTTGAGTTCATAGCAATGGTCTTCCAATTAGGGCAGCCATGCAAGCTAATATACTCTAACGAGGGCCAAGCGCCTTCCGAAATGTTAGCCAATCGAGGAAGATGGTTTAGTGTCAACCTTTTCAATCTCAAGATTCTAACAGTTCCAGAATCCATGCTCTCATCCTCAAGTGTGATCACTTCAATGGCTGGGCAATCTTCAACCAACAACTCTTCCAGATTAGAGACACATGATAGCATGCTTGTTGTAAAAACATTTTTCAGCTTTGGACATGCATACACCAGCAGAATTCTAAGCTTAGTGAAACTTCCAAACGGTAAAGGTCTAACGCCCTCCCAAATATTCTCCAAGTTGGGCAAGTAATGAACACTCAAATACTCCAAAGAGGGAAATGCAGGATTAGTTGGTTCTGTGCCATCAATGATTGAGTGAATTTGAGGACATTCACTCAATATACATAATTTCAGCCCGCTCATATTACTAACCCCAAACTCGGATAAGCTGCGGATGCTAAGGTGATGATCCAAATAGAAGGCAACAGTACGAGCTAATACTTCAACAACCACATCAGGCACCCTCTCACCGTTAACAAATCTCAAGCATTGGCCCTGCTGATTATAATCTAGCACCACAAAGTTTGGGACCCGAGACACGATACGCTTGACGTCATCACCAACCACAAATTTGAACATAGTTAAGAGTTCGTTTTTCCATCTGGTACAGGTTTGAAGAAAGAGTTGTAGGAGCTCCACTTCTAGGAAACTGAAACAGAGAGCAGTCAACTTTGTCAAGCTACAAACCTCTTTTGTGATGGATTCCAAGCTCTTCTTCCACCTCTGATCTCCAGGGTATACATCAATACTTAATGTCTCCAAAGAAATGAGCTTTGATATTATTCCAGGTGAAATCAATTGATGGGGCAACTTAGCATACTCATTGGGGCTGATAGATCCATAAAAGGATACTTCCAAGTGTCTTAGAGAAGTCAAACTACCTACCTCATCAGGTAATTTGTCAACTTCAGTGCCTCGGAGATCGAGCACCTCAAGGTCTCCAAGCGATCCAACCTCCGATGGGAGCACAACTAAGCGCTCACAATTGCGTAAAATAAGAATTTTAAGCCTTTTCAGATTCGAGATTGACTGTGGCAAGAACTTGATTCTGGTATTAGATAGGTTCAACACTTCGAGAGAAGGCATGCGATCAAAAAAGGCTGCTGGGATCACTCTTAGACATCTGTTCCTTTGAAGGAACAAAATTAAAAGATCAGGGCAGCATGGATTTTCAGGTAGACTAGATAACTCATTATCCATCAAAGCTATCATCTTGGCTTGTTCCCATTTCTCTGCTGGTAGTGACTCCCTCAGACCTGCACCACCTTTCAACAAGAACTGACAACCTCCATCAATTAACAATCTATTGCTTTCAGCGCTTTCAAGTGGCCTGTACAATAAATAAGGTCTTAGCAGAAACTGCAAACGTTCTGCCTTCAATAATATGATCATTGATGCTAAATCTCTAACCATAGCATGCATTTTGATGGAAAGACCGCCCTTGGTACTCTGCAATAGGGAGGCACCTACAAGAATGTCAACTATCTCATGCCCCCTCTTACATGCATCATCCCAATTCCCAGAAATCAAACCTTCTTGGATACAATATTTCACCAGCTCGCAAATATTTACCTCCTGATCTTCTGAAAGAAAAGCGCAATAAAGGAAGCAACTCTTTATGTCACAATCCCTTAATCTGTCATAACTGAATTTCATTCGATGCATAACAGCTTCAGTGTCATATGCAGCATTTGTGCTGGGTAATAAAAGTTCGCTCAATGCATGCTTCCACACTAAAGCATCATTTACACCTGTCAGGGCTCTTCCGGTGACAATGATCAATAACGGCAAACCCCCACACTCCTCAACAATGGCTCGAGCATAAGGTTGGACACATGGAAAATCAACGACTGCACCCACCTGCTCACAGAACAACTCCCAAGCTTCTTCTCTAGAGACAGTTTCCATTTCAATAACCCTATTCGCAACCATTTCATTGCAAACAGCCCGTATTCTGGTAGCCAGTATCATCTTAAAACCATTTCCTGAGCTCAAATGAGGAATGCCAACTGCTTTTAAATCTAAACACTCCCAAACATCGTCCAGAAGAAGCAAAAACTTCCTGCTATTTAAAACTTGAAGTAGTTTTTCTGCAACTCTGGAATCAGTTTCAGAATCTGGTACACACATTGATAACTGTCTTAAAATTTCATTTTGTATCTTTCTTGTGCTCCAATGTTTTGAGACAGTCACCAAAATGACCTTATCAAACATGCTTTTTCTTTCAACATGATTGGCCAAGGCTTTCAGCACAGTAGTCTTGCCAATCCCACCCATTCCATAAATGGCAATTCTACTAATTGTGACACTATTCATGCATCCCAAGATTTTGTGCAGCATCCGCTCAATTGATCTGCTATGAACTCCCCATTCAAGCAGTGCCTCATGTCCGTCATTTTGCAAAGGAGTATTATTATCAACTTCTGTCTGATTGATGGTCTTGCTTGATTTCTTAAAATCTTTTTTCAATATAGCCCCCGCCTGAAGCCGTTTGTTCTCTGTTTGTGGTTTACCTATTTCAGTGGTTGCTCCCCCAAATTTAAACCCCAGCAGGCTCTTTCTATAGAATTTGGATGCAGCTCTTGATGCTGTTGCTTGGGTCTCAAGATATTTACCTTCTTGTATTTCTTTACCCTTCACGGCTTCCTTCCCTTGTGTTGGTGACATTTCAATCTCCACATTTGCTTCTCCTTTCGCTTCTGCTCTCCTTTGCAAGTTCTCATTCTTGTTATCTGGTGGTACCAGTCCATATGCCTCACCATGAAGTATTGGACTAGTTATTGTTTTACTCTGTCCAGGAGGTACATAAGCCATTGAACCATGTGCACCTGGAGATTTCTCCAAGTGATCAGTAATCTTATTGAGCATACTCATCAGATGCTGATGTAGACCGACGCGCGAGTGAATCACAAGGTCAGAACTCGTCTCCTGTATCTTCAACATGTCATTCACTTGATCTTCAATTTCTCCCACCTTTTCAAGCCATTTTTTGCATTTCAAGGTTGGTGCCTTACCCCACATCAGTTCTTTGGTTACCTCCTCGTTGATAGTATCCCTCATGCTATACAAACATTCAGTTATTTGTATAAGCAATTCGAAATTCCTTTCAAGCCGTTTCAGCCTGCCAATTGGCTGACAGCGATAAACTAAATGTGAAGCTGGATTTAGCCTCTTAAGCTCCATGCTAGCTAGCTGAGAAAGTTCAGAACAAAGAGTAAGGAATCTTATAGGGGGAAGTTCAAAAACCAACTGCCACATAGAGCAATGAACATATATAAGAAAGGAGCATATAATTTTTTCTTTTTTCTCTTTTCAATGACAGAGGGGGGGAGTTCGAACACGGGACTTTATTCAATATTGAGAAGAGAAATACCACTAGAATCATAGCTAATTGGTGAATAGTTAAGACAAGGGCTCTCAAATTTGCAAAAACAAACTCTAAATAAACAATAGCTGGAGTAAGCTACACAAAAAGTCATGTTTAATAAATAAATAAAACGAATAACACCAAATTTTCAAATTTTCTTAAGAAATTTCATTCTTCATGTAGCAAATGATACCTTTTACTCATCCATTATCAATCCGAATCTATAATCAAAGCCATTAGCTAGAACTTGTTTTGATAAATACCAAAGTTTTCAGCTTTGGACTGAGGATTACTATCATGTTTATTGAATTTACTTTTGCTTACAACGGCAATATTTTTTCTTTCAATATATCTGGCACCTTGAATCAACTTTGCACTGAAAAAAAAAAGGCAACAAGTAAATTTTGGTCTGCGTAGTTTCAATTCTGCCAATTTTATCGTGTAGTTTCAAACCCCTTGCATTTCAAGGACACATTACATATACTGTCAAATTCCATTTGATTCCGTCCAAAATACCCCTCCACGTCGGAGACACGTACTTACCCCGTCATGAAATATGACAGAAGGTGTCCTTAAGTAAAAGGCAACGGTAAAGAAAATTAAAACCTAAAAAAAAAAAAGACATTTCTAATATTAAGCAGCACTGAGAGAGAAACCCTAAACCCAAAATCCTAGGCAACCAAAACCTGTTAGGAGCTTCTGCAGAACACCTGCAAATAGACCCAAAAGAAAGCTTGGGTGGGGTTGGAATATCAAACTACAGAGTCAAATTGCCAGAATTGAAGGGACCAAACTGGAAAATCCGGCAAACTGCAGGAACCCAAATAGACTTTTTGACTGTCGACATTTCATGAATTAACAGTAGAACAGTTGTATGCATGGCAGATCCCACAGAAACTGGCCAGCACAAAGTTATATAAATTTTTTTGAATACAAGTTATATCCAAATTTTAATCAAACCAATGCATTAAAATCAAATTAGTAGACATAAATATAAAGAAATCCATATGGACAGAACTTTGACTATAACCAGAAACTCTCAAACACTTGCCCAGTTTGCTGATATTGTATCAAGTTCTGAGAAGACCTTCTGCCCAAGTTGTTGAAGGCTTGCAGCGGTGAATCTGATGCCTTTCCTCCTCTTCAAATGAAAGCAGTACTAAATCTGTAACCAATCGCAGCATATGACTTATATACTTGCACCTTAGAAGAGAAAGGGGGGATAGGATGAGGCACCAATATGACCGAAAAAAAAAAGAGTTTAAAAAAATTCCTAGGTTCATGCCTATGCTACGGTCAACTGGCACGTCAGGTTTGAATAGGGTTTTGATACAAAGTCCCAATCCATCAACCCTTAGAGCATCGTCAAAGGAGTTGTCAAATGCAAGCAGACAATTTATTTATTTATTTATTCCCCTTAGTAAACAAAACAATGGATCTAGCCAAAAAGAATAAAAACAATGGATATAGGCAGCCCAAGAAACCGAAGCTCCCCACAAGGGACAGACAGGGACACAACAAAAGCAAAAGCCTGATGGGAAGAACCCCCAACTCAAGGCGGCAAGGGCAATGGCATGCAATACAAACTAAGAAAACTACAAAAAAACATGAAAGCGCAAGAAACGACCCAACAATTGCTAGGAAATTAATTAAGAGCTAGACAGCTTCACCATCACCAGGTGAGTTTGTTGAAGTGAGTCTCGTAATTAATCAAGGAGATTTATTTCCTTGATTAATTAAGGGATTTACTTTCCTATTTTATATAGTAGTCAAATCATTGTATAATTATGAGATACTTTTTTAATCCTTTACTGTATCTAATTCCTTATAAAGCACTCGTGTAAACTCTTATATATACCTCCTTATGGAGAAGAATAAAACCCAACCTAACATATTCAAACCAAATATCATATTTTAGCTTGGTATCAGAGTAATCGATCCTCGATTGTCTCTAAATCCTCATATCAAAGTTCCTCAAACACAAACCCTAAATCCTCATATCAAGGTTCCTCAAACACAAACCCTAAATCCTCATATCAAATTTCCTCAAATACAAACCCTAAATCCAATTTCTCATATTTACAGATTCAGATTCAGATCTTCATACCCAAATCCTAATATCCTCTTATCACAAAATCCTAAACACATATATTTTTTTTCCTCTTATTCTTACATCCTTCCGCTGCCATGGATATCGTTTCCAAAACCACCAACTCCACTCCACCATCCTCCCAAATTGTTACTATTCATAGTGACAACGCTCCGTTTCCTACCGGCATCATCTTGACAGAGACCAATTATGCCTTATGGTCTCAAGTCATGGAGTTACGTATTGCTGGCCGCAAAAAATTGGGGTACCTCACTGGCGAGGCTTCGCAACCCTCTAAGCTCTCCTCCACCTACAGCAAATGGTGTACGGAGAACTTTCGGGTCAAGGGGTGTCTCAACGACTCCATGTCTCCCGACTTGATGGGTCGTTTCATCCGTTTCAGTACCGCAAAAGAAATCTGGGATGCCGTGAAGAAAACCTACTTTGATGGTGGGGATGAAACTTTCCTTTTTGATCTCAACACACATGCATTCACCATTAAACAGAATGGTGCAACTGTCCACAAATACTACAACCAGCTACAGACCATTTTTCAGGAGATTGATCACCGCACTCCGAATTGCATGCACTGCGACGCCGACGTGACTGAGCACTAGACAAAACTTGATCGTGTTCGTGTTCACCTTTTTCTTGCCGAGCTCGACCCTCAGTTTGATCAAGTTTAGGGGGAAATCCTGCGCAAAGATCCCAAATCAGACCTTGACCAAACCTTTGCATATGTACGTCGCGAAGCTCAACAACAACTGACCATGGCCAGTACTCCAGACACTGCGGTCCTGGCCACTCAACGTCCACGGGGCCCTCCGCCCTCTACCGGTGGCGCTTCTCATACTCAAGTCACACGCTCTCGTCCGGAGCACAATTGCACTCATTATGGTGGAAGCAAACATACCCGTGCTGGCTGTTACGAACTGATTGGGTACCCGAATTGGTGAGACCACTCCAAAGCTCCCCGCAAGAATAGGAGCAAATCACTCAACACATCTTCCGCCGCAGATCCTGTAAGTCCTGCTGTTCCGACTGCACCGACTCCCGCATCTTCCTCTGTAGCCACAATAGGACATTCTCAGCAGCAAGACGATTAGTTGTGGTACTAGGAAGAGCCAGGTTCTCTTGTATCCTGTGCTTGCTTTTTTTTTTTGGCAATTTAAGTGCTCTCCTCCCCTCCTCTTCAAGGGGGGGAGGGGGAGTGAAAAAGGATCTGTTTCTCTTTCCTATAGCTTATCTCTCTCAAATGTGTTGTCTTTGCCTTATCTCACATTTCTCATATTCGAATCCAAAACCCTAAATCAAATTCCTCATATTTTTCCCCAAATCCAAATCCCTCAAATCTAAAGTCCTCAAATCCTCTTATCAAAATCCCTAAACACATACCCTCAAATCTTATACACATACCTCTCAAATCCAATTCCTACATCAAATTCCTCAAATCAAATTCCTCCAATCAAAATCCCTCACATTCTCATACTAGACTTTACTTCCGCTACGATGTCAGGAATCCCTACGATTCTCCCCCTTATTGCAAACTCACAGAAGCATGCAGTCAATCCTGCTGACCCGGCTACCCAGACTTGTGCTTCTATCAACACCACCAAAGGTTCTACTTTTCATATGTCCTCTCAAAAATCCGCATGGATTATCGACTCGGATGCTACGAATTTCATGACTCACTTACCAAGTTGGGCATTTGTGACGTATATGCACCAACTTGAGGAGGAGTGTTGAAGTGAGTCTCTTAATTAATCAAGGAGATTTATTTCCTTGATTAATTAAGGGATTTATTTTCCTATTTTATATAATAGTCAAATCATTGTATAATTAGGAGATACTTTCCTAATCATTTACTGTATCTAATTCTTTGTAAAGCACTCATGTAAACTCTTATATATACCTCCTTATGGAGAAGAATAAAACCCAACCTAACATATTCAAACCAAATATTATATTTTAGCAGAGTTGAAGTAATTTGATGCTTTGGGCTTGTTTGATGACTAGTATTGGATTGAGTACTCCCTGTACTTAAAGCATGTTTCAAGAAGAAATGAATTTTATTTTTACCAAGTTAAAAGTAGAAGATCGATTACTCATGGAAAGTTGACGGTAGGATAGCACCACCTTATAACTAATCCCTCCTAATCCCCGCCAACATGGAAAGTCATTCACCTCTACCTTCATTTCCTCCTTCAACATACCTTAGATTTAGTGACTTATCTAATCCAGTCCAATCCTAGGCACCAAACGATCCCAAGAAAGCATGAAAACATGACTTTCAATGTCAAGTTTTTTACCCCCTCTCCCTATATTTAAAAACATTTACCCCCTCTCCCATCTAGAGTTCTATCCTATTATGATCTTCAATTGTTTTGGCCTCCTTAATTGAAGAGTAATAATCAATTATTAAAAAAAATGTAAAATTAGATTGTCATCATTCGATAAGACATTGTTTAATCACCATGGATTTTTTTTTCAGGGGTAGCTTTATTTAAACCCAATTATTTCTCTGGGGATTTTACAAGCTTTCCCTTCGCAGGTGTCAGGACAGCGGTATGTGCCTCGAGAATCCCTATAACACAGTGCTCAAATTGTGGGAACTATTCACCACCATTCCAATGGAAGAATAATCACAGCGGCCACAACATATCCAAAATCTCATAGGTTTATCAGTCGCTCTCCCTCACTGTCTCTGTCTCTATGTCTTTCTACATCTCTCATATTTGTTTATACTTTGGAATTTGTTGGCACATGGAGATGATAAATTCATACATTTGGCCTTTTGTTTTAAGTGGGCTGTCTTGGCATTGTGTGGTTAGTGTTACAAAAACTTTGTATTACCCTCCACGGAGTTGGAAGAAAATTTTGAATCCTGCCTTTTGGTGATAGGGAAACACTACAAAGAGAAAATGCTTGTGTATATATGTATGTGTATGGATGAAAACAAAGAAACCGGCCAGCTAGCCTTGGTTTTGTTTGACTTTGGGAGTGTGTAGTTCATCTGAATCTCCTCTGTGAAAGCTTGTTGAAGAGAGTTTTGAGTTTTTTTTCCCTTTTTTGTTTCGATGGCGGATGCAGTTGTGTCACCTCTCCTCAAGGTTCTGTCTAACCGGTTGGATTCTCTTGCTGAAGCTCTTGGCTATGACGTCATCTTTAAAAAGATGCAGGATGCATTAGGTTCGTTGGGAGCACTAGCTAGCCAAGTGGAAGAACAACCTCTTGGCAGCAACCAGTCAATCCATCTGTGGCTAATGGAGCTGAAAGAAGTGGCTTACAACGCAGACGATCTAGTTGATGATTGGGAGTTATTGGCCATGAAGAAGGCTACCACAACGACCAAGGTAGCCAATTGCTTTTCCCTCATGTCTGATGTGTACCGATACAGAATCAAGCACAGGATGAAGGATCTGCAAGCAAGATTTGACGAAATCTTAAAAGGAGGGACTGCACTTCACCTTCTTGCAACTGTTTCTCAAACTACAGAGAGGATCCCCGGTCTCAATGTGAACGTCCAGACTTCTTCTTACATCTCTGAAATATCTGCTGTTTATGGAAGAGATGTTGACAAAGAGAAAATACAAGACATGCTATTATGGGAGCATCAGCAACAACAAGAAGTTCGTGTGATCGCACTTGTAGGCATGGGAGGAATCGGAAAGACAGCTCTTGCACAAGTCATGTACAACGAAGAGAGAGTAAAAAAGCGTTTTGATTTAAGGATTTGGGTTACCGTGGGTGAGGATTTTGACCTCATGAGGATTGCTGAAGCGATCCTGTATGTTTCGACTCACAGCTCACAGAAGTTTTCCAACATGGATGCATTAGAGACTGCTGTTACTATGGAATTGCGGGGGAAGAGATTTTTGTGTGTGCTTGATGATGTGTGGTGTGAAAATCTGCACGAATGGGAGATCTTGAGGAGATGGTTTAGTGCAGGTAATTCAGGATCTGCTGTTATGATAACTACACGCAATGCAAGAGTTGCGAATTTCATGACAGATGGTGCTGGCCTGTATTACTTAAGAGCCTTACCTGACAGAGACTGTTGGGATTTTTTCAAAAGTTTAGCATTTGGATCTGTGGATAAAAATGTTGACTTGGAAAAGATTGGTATGGAAATTGTTCGCAAGTGTGGGGGACTGCCTCTCGCTGTTAAGACCCTGGGCAGCTTATTGTCCTACAAAAAACAAGTGCACGAGTGGTTGTTAATCCTGGACAATGATGCACGGGATTCACTCGAACACGGTGTCTTACCAGTTTTGAAGCTGAGCTACGATCATCTTCCAGCACATCTAAAGCAATGTTTTGCATATTGTTCAGTATTCCCAAAGGACTATGCAATCAACAAGGAAAAATTGATCAGGCTGTGGATTGCAGAAGGTTTTGTTGAGTCAAGTTCCATTAGGAAGGAGTTGGAGGACGTTGCTGATGATTTTTTTGTGGAATTGTTGCAACGGTTTTTCTTTCAGGACACTATGGTAGATGAAAATGGTAACATAGTGGAGTGCCGGATGCATAATTTAGTGCATGACCTCGCTTTGCATGTTGCGGGGATTGAATGCTCAATCCTGGAAGATGAAAATTCACTGCATGTCTCAGAACACATTCGTCGTATCTCTTTAGTTCATGAATCGGGGATTTCTCCAAAAATGATCCATGTAGCAAAAAAACTGCGCTCATTGTTTTCTTTCTCTGGTAAGTTCAAGACACTCCCTATCGCTTTCCTAAATTTCCGAAGACTACGAGTGCTAAATTTATCCTCAAGAGGCATCCGTGAGTTGCCAGTTACAATTGGTACTTTGAAACATTTGAGATACCTCGATCTCTCTCATACATATATCAGATCAATACCAGAGTCCATAGCTAACCTGAAAAATTTGCAGACTTTAGAACTCTCTGAGTGTTACAATCTCCTGGAGTTACCCAAAGCTATCTGTGAGTTAACGAACCTCAGACATCTGGTTATTAGGTCATGTTCTTTGACTCACATGCCATCAGGGATTGGAAAATTAAGATTTCTTCAAAATGTGTCAGCATTCATATTGGGTAAGAAGGCTGATTGTGCTGAACTAATTGAGCTGGGTGGGCTCAACCTTAGAGGTAGACTAGACATTAAGAATCTTGAGAATGTGAGTAATTTGGCGCAGGCTCAAGAAGCAAAGCTGTTTCAGAAGCTAAGGCTTCGCTGTTTGGGCTTATCATGGGGTCGCAATGCTCATCTGGTAGATGCTGAATTATCTGCTGAAGTATTAGAACGCCTGATGCCATCCCCGGTTTTAGAAGTTTTGGATTTATCTGGCTACAATGGTTCAATTTTTCCAACATGGATGGAAAGTTGTCCCCTCATCAATCTAGTAAAGGTTTCTCTGATCAACTGCAGTTGTCTACAACTTCCGCCACTCGGGCTGCTGCCTCTCCTTAGGGATCTCTTTATAAAAGGAATGTCTGCAGTGCATATTATTGGTTATGAGTTTTATGGGAATGCTAATACAAATGATGTAGCATTCCCAGCATTGACACAACTTGAGCTTTATGATATGCCGAATTTGTTGGAATGGAAGGGTTTCGAAATAGCTGGAAAACCTGTGTCATTCCCTTGTCTTGACACACTAACAGTCAAAGGATGCAACAAGTTGACTGGCTTACCATCAATTCCACATCTTAAAAACTTAGCCTTATGGCAGAGTAATGAACTGCTACTTGACTCGTTGGCCCATCTCATGTCACTTTCCACTCTTGCTATTAATGAAATGCCGCAACTGAAGTCTTTCCCCAGGGATCCGGAGAACTTGAACCGTATCACGCAACTGACCATGTATGATTGTGATAATCTGGAGTCTCTGTTTGAGGGCATGGGAGGATTTACTTCCCTTGAACATTTGAGTATTCTATACTGTAAAAAATTGGAATCCTTGCCTATGGAGCTGAGGTACCTTGCTTCACTCAAAAAGTTTGATATTGTGGGGTGTGAAAAATTGGCTTATGTCCCAGATATTATGCAACACCTTTGTTTGCTTGAGGAGTTGGTCATTGAGCGTTGTCCCGTGTTGCATTCATTACCATATATACCTATCAGTCTCAAAAAGTTGGTCATCAGAAGGTGCCCTCAATTAGAGAAACGACTGGAGAAGGAGAAAGGCGACGACTGGGATAATATAAAACATATCCTGTATGTGGAGATCGAAAGTGGAGAGTTCATCGCTGAAGAAGACATCTTCTGAGAGTCTGATACTAGAGAAGCACACATTCTACAAAGTTCATGACTTCTCTTTCTGCAGGTCTGCCCATTGAAGCCCCCTTATTATCTCGTAACACTAATGGACTTATCCCATCTCCCTCTCCCCTTTAGTTCTGATTTTCTGGATTTCATGTGCTTATTTCTCTTCACATGCTTATTAGTTTTCTGTTGAGTTGATTTATATTTGAACAATTTTTTACAGGTAGTTTCTTTGCTTCTTCTTATATTGGAAAAGATGAGTTAGAAGGCGAAAAATACTACATTGTCATTTACGTCAGACCAATCACAGATAATAACAGCGAAGAAAAGGCATAGCATAAGTTTTAAGAGGAAGGAAACAGAGACAAATTTGAGCAATGAATCACCTTTGTCATAATCACTGCATCACCTTTGTCATAATCACCTCCATCATCCTTACTTTTAGTCCTTTCGTTAGTAGCAAATGAATGTATTTTCCCTTCTTAGTTACATGTACTTGTTTGAATTCCGTGCTCCGCACCTTATGAATAATATCAAAATAAAAATAAAAATTTTCCCTCAAAACAATTTAAACAGTCGACACTTAGCAAAAAATATATCGAGTAGAGCTATGTTTATGATTCATTTTTGTTCATTTAACATCAATTCAATGTGCATATTGCCCCTGTCACCAAATAAGTTCTTCCATATAACAAAATGCAAATTTTCTGTTTAAGTTTTCCATGTGCGCTGACACAGTATGCTGGTTATTGACATTGATTAACACAGAAACTGCAATTGTACAGAGTGACATCTTGGCATAAATTATAAACAGTTTCACTACATTTAAAACTCATGTTTCTGAATTATAAGGCACTTGATATGTAAGCTACAAGTATCCATACATCTCCTATATAATAATAGAGAAAGAGCGGATAAAGTTGGACTCCCCATTTGAATCCTAAGATTTGCACTTTCCGATGAGAAATCGCTTTTTTACACTTTGCATGACTTCATAAACTGCATAAATTTAGGAAGGGGAGAAATATATTCACTGATAGCACAAGAATTAGCTTTTCTTTGATGGTCTGTGCTTCAAATTTGAACTTCAAAGGTTGAGTATAATCATTAGGGTGTTAATTAGACACTTTACGTAAACAAGTTTTCGCATGAGAAGGATTTGATCTTAGACACTTTCCTTCAACTATTCTAATTCATCAGTTTAGCACTCCTAAAATCAACTTTCTTCTCTATATGTTTTTCATTTCGGGCTCATTTATAATACTGTTTTTGAGCTATGACTGGCCGTCTTGTCGAGGGGACTAGCTATATAGAGAAGACTAGTAGCATGGACAGTGATGAAGATCCATTAACGAAAAGAATAAGATTAATTTAAAATGAAGAGGAAACGGTTTCTTGCAGTAACTCTTGAGTACTATGACTCATCTCTACCTTTGTTAATTTTGATCGTAATTCCCAAAAAACAACAGTTATCTTGAATTTACAAGTATAGCAGCGAAAAGGTAAAGATTTTTGCATATGTCTACAAGTGTATTGATAATAACTCATTATCTGTTCGGTGTGCTAAATTATATCAGGTACGAGTTGAATGATATTGAGGTTCCACACCAAAACTAATTGGTAATGGGGGAGTAGCCCAATTCCTTAGAAGCCTTTGCCAGGTTTCTCAACTTTCCAATGTGAGACATTTTCACATTCACATTCTCACATAGGCGACAGTAGTATTTCCAGCAAAACCAATGATCATTATATATTATAGGTTTTGGTTTTCTTCTTTAGCCTTTTCTTTTCTATGTTCTTTTTATGCCGTCACTCAAACTCAAGACCTGGGACCTTTGTGTGAATCACAAGGCCACCAAAATATGGCTTTTGTTTTATGTGTCATGTTTTTAATTTTCTGTGCAAGATTTGTTGCATACCGTTGGCAAGACCGCAGGACATGACTGAGACAGAAATTATAACATACAAGCATTGTCCCCATTGTTTCAGAATCATTGAATTTGCAGAACGAACACTTGCAGTTAAAAAACATAAGCCAATATAGTCCCCAAGTCCTTGTAATAATCTGCTTGGCCCTATTGAAGAAGGCAAATTTCCCTTGATTTTTATCGGTACAATTAAGAGTGCTCTTAGCATATCTCTTTTGGTATTGAGAATCTTCTCTTTCTGATGCGCTTGAAAATTTAGGGTTTGAAGGGGGGCAAAAAAAAGTTTTTTTTCAGAATTCTCACCAAAGCATAGCATTGGACGACCAATCATAATCTACAATGGGTTTAACTCCGCGCTCCTTCAAACTTCTACTACAAGCCCATTTGATCAAGTTTCCTTTATATAGCATTTTTAAGACCAAAACATAAAAAAATCATTCGAAATTGATCCAAGACTCCGTTGTCCATGGCTCGTCCTAGTACACCTTCCCTTGTTGTCATTGCTTATGATGCTACCAAGGACCATAGTCTGCATGAGCTTAGGCTCACTGTCAATGGTGTCCGAAAGGGGGGCGACATTTTAAGTAGGGGCGACACCATCATTTTTCTTGGAGTCTTGGACAAGGTCCTTCACCCATGTAAGTATTTGATGGATTGTGCCTTTTGGTTTGTTTTGTTTTCTCCTATCAGAAGTCTTTATAGGGTTTGGTAAAATCTTCTGTTATCTTATGTATGAGGGTCTCGATTATTTATCAATTGGTTTTGAGTTGGAACTCTAATTGTACTAATTTCCACCTTCTGATAACTGCTCACTTTTCTTGTTCTGCAAATTTCTCAATCTTGTTAACGAATTATCATAGGCAGCAGGAGGTCAATATAGGCTAGACAACATTGTCACCTTTGCTCCTACATATGCATCTTCAAATCTCATCTATCAAATTATGGTTTATTTGCGCAAAATAAATCTCTGTCCATAAATCATCCGCAACTTATAGGCTAGGGATTTCTCATTTTGTACGTATGCCACAACTATTCTAAATAAACATGTAGGAATATACATACTTTCATTTTGTCGAATATGTAGCATACAATTATTTGGTGTATAACTATAGTTAACTGCAGGCATAATCTCATAAACACAAGAGTCTGTTTCTTACTGATCGTTACTCTCTATGCTTTTCTTTCCTTTGTTGTAATGTACAGTGGGATATCAAGCAAAACCATGCCTGGATTCTATTGGAACCAGCATTCGTGCAGTTAAGGAAGCAGTTACAGAGAAAGTTGACGGGTATGTTAACATGCTTCTTCGAAGTGCCCAACAGTGTGAAGATCAAAGGGTAACAAATATATTCCGAGTGCTGTGCATTACTCTTTTAATTGATTGGTGCTTTCAGTATTGTTCAACAAGATATGTGTCTTGATTCTTGACATAGTTTCTTTCATCAATCGCAGAAAGATGCCTTTTTTGTCTTGCTCTTTTTTGGATCTATCATCACAATAGAAGGTCTTGCAATGCATTAGTAGAACAATATATCTAACAATTTGAGATAAATGTTGTAGCAGCATCTGAGAGGTTGGGGTCTATTTCTTGTCATACATATTCCATTACTTATAAGATTGGAATCAACCTAGTAGCTGTGAAGGTGTCCAATTCTTGGTTTTACTTTCTTTCCGAGATTAGTAAAATAAATTATCATTACGAAGGAAAAAAATAAAGAACAAAAGAAAATTGATGCTCAAATTCTGCTTTCTGTTATTGTATTCATGCACAGTTTCCACAGCATCACTGTTATAATATTATGAATCTTCCCATTATTTGCGGTTCTGTTTTATTCACTAAGCGAGTTTCCTTCCTACATAGGTGAGCATTAAAGTCAAAGTTATTGCTGGTTTTCCAGTTAAGCAGGTTATTTTGCAAGAGCTTATGGCTTGTAATGCAGCTTGGGTTGTACTTGATAGGTAATTCCTTTGCTGGCTGCTTGTTTATCATATTTGATGCATTGGCGAAACAGTCAAGAAATCCAAACAATTAACATCTAATTTTCCATTTGTTCATCTATTTCTCAATGTGTTTTTTGTGTGCATGCATGCATGCCTGTATAAATTCTCTTGTCTGTTTTGCATTTGGCTTCAAAATAACTTGTAAAGCTTAACAGGCACCTCAAACGATATTTGGAATTCTACCTTATGCATATACCTTGCAAGATAGCAGTGATTGAAGATAGATTGACTGTGGAGGTTGTGAGAGCGCATCAAATAGAAGACACTGATACTGTAGAGCACAAACGGTTTTATTCCATGTCCAAGCTTGTTCCGGTATTCAACTGCCAAAGGTGCTCTGCATATATGGCTTCACTGGAAAGCCCCAATATGCTTGAAACCAACTCAAGGAAAACTGGAACCCCAAAGGATAAAGGACCGGAACCAGAGAAAAAAGCTAATGGGGGCACAAGTGCAAGAGCCAAGAGGGACAGATTTGTAGAGAAAGAGGAGAGCAAAAAAGGAAGAGGAAGAAAAATTCACTTATGCATTGCCCACTGCTTTTCTTGCATTGCAAGAGAGCACGAAGGAGTATGAAAGATTATAGAGGTCCCGAGTGAAGAGTGATATCGAGAGACACATTGGAATTGAAAAAATGGGGAAATTGAGATATCGGATTTTCGGAAGGCTGCTGCAAGATAGGGATTTTTGTAAGAGTATTTGTACAAGGCACCTCTCAAATTCATTATTCCCAAACATTTTTGTATGAGGATTTGTCTGAAAGCTCCCTTGGGCTCCAACCCTGCTTATGAAAGTGGTTGTTTTGATGTGAACATCCGTGACAAAGATGAGAAAACATTTAGACATATTATTGTTTATGTACCATATATTTTTACATATGTATTCTTCTTATTTGTGGAAGAAATTAATATATATGGTTACAACTAGGTTACAAAAGGAGTTGGTCATTTAATATTTACAACTCATGTTAATACTTTCCGTAAGTTGGTGCGCAAATATCCAATGCATAACGAGTTGTAAAACACATTGTTTGTCATTGTCTTAGTCATGTTGAACTAGATGATGAGCAATACTAGTAGCTACATTATTCTGCTTCAACAATTTACCTAGCAACTTCTTGATATGTCAAATGACAAGATGACCTCAAACATATGTAAAGCAACATAATGTGGAGCTCCCGCCAATGATATATTCTTCTTGCTTAATCAACATCAGTGTACCATTTGATATTTAAATGATACACTTAGAGAACATAAATTATTTCCCTGGTGCTGAAGACGAAGCAAATATGTAAGAGATATGAGTTAGGCTAATTGGTTAAGGCAGTGAGCCTATCCCCTTTACCCAAAAAAGAGTCTAGTGAACCGTCTACTTTTGGACCCAAATTTTACCAGATGGGTTTTTGAATAAATATCTCAAAAAAGTACGGCGACCCAAACTTGACAAAACTAACCAAAGGCAAGACTCTGCTTTGCTTCCGCTGGAGGGAAACTCACCGTTATAAGTGTTAATGCTTTTCACATTCAAGGCGTTCCCAATTGGTTCGTTCCAGATTGGTAGCTACGTCGATGGAACAAGAAGAAGCGGACCCAGCAGCAAAATCACGTGCACAACGGTACCGTATCACTGCTTAAACACTGCATTGCTCAGAAGCAACAATTTCTGTATTTCATAGAAGCACTGATTTTGCATGCACTCATTTTCTAAGCAACTTCATGGGCTTCATAAAACCTCACTCTCCTATTATTCTCATCTTATAGATCACTGTTTGTCACTAAAGTCTTTAAATTTCGCCAAAGTTATACATGCCCAGTTGATAAAAGTGGGGTTTAACAGCCATACTTTTCTGGGTAACCGTTGTCTCGATGTTTACTTTCGGTTTGGTAACACCATGTACGATGCATTGAAAGTGTTTGATGAGATTACCGATAAGAATATTGTGTCTTGGAACATTTGCTTGAAAGGGTTCTGTCGATTTGGTGAGCTTCAAAGGGCACACAGTATGTTCGCTGAAATGCCTGTTAGAGATGTAGTTAGTTGGAACTCGATGATTTCAGGTTGTGTTTCAGGTGGGTTTTTTGATAATGCATTCTGCCTTTTCTCAAAAATGCAAATTGCGGGTATGAGACCAAGTGAGTACACATTCTCAATTGTAATGTCGCTTGTGACGTGTTCTTGTCATGGTAAGCAAATTCATGGTGGTATGATTAGGAATGGTATGAATTTATCAAATTTGATACTCGGGAATTCTTTGATTGACATGTATGGAAAGCTCGGATGTGTGGATTATGCTTTTGGTGTGTTTTTCACTATGGAGGATGTGGATATTATCTCATGGAATTCTTTGATATCGGCTTGTCATGGATCAGGGTATGCAGAGCTGGCACTAGATCAGTTCTTTCAGATGAGAAGCACCAAGCATTCACCTGATGAGTATACAATATCATCTGTTATCAATGTTTGTTGTAACTTGCCTAATTTGGAGAAGGGTAAGCAAATATTTGCTTTCTGCTTGAAGGTGGGATTCTTATCTAACAGCATTGTATCAAGTGCTGCTATTGATCTGTTCTCCAAGTGCAACAGATTGGAGGATGCAATCCGGCTCTTTGAAGAACTAGATTGGTGGGATTCAGCTGTTTGCAATTCCATGATTTCAAGCTATGCACGGCATGACTGTGTGGAGGATGCTGTGCTACTTTTTGTGTTGACCTTGAGGGAGAACCTGAGGCCAACCGAGTTTACACTTAGCAGTTTGCTTAATTCTGCGTCCATTTTTCTTCCAGCAGAGTTGGGTAGCCAGATCCATTCTTTGGTTGTTAAGTTAGGTTTTGAGTCAGATCCAATTGTTGCTAGTTCACTTATTGATTTTTACAGTAAAGTTGGATTAATAAATTATGCCATGAAAATCTTTGCAAATGTGGGTGTGAAAGATTTGACATCTTGGAACACGATGATTATGGGCATGGCTCACAATGGTAAAGTATTTGAGACCCTGAACATTTTCGAGGAATTGATTAGTGAAGGCATTGCACCAGATAAATTAACACTAGCCGGAGTTTTATTAGCTTGCAACCTTGGGGGTTTAGTTGATGAGGGAATGACAATGTTTTTATCCATGGAGAAGGAATATGGAATCGTACCTCAGGACGAGCACTATATGTCCATAGTGGATTTGTTGAGTAGTACTGGTAAACTCAAAGAAACAATAGATATAGTAGCAGAAATGCCTTACGAACCTAGTTCCATGATATGGGAATCGATTCTTCGTGCTTGTGTGATTCATGGAGACTTTAAACTCACTGAAACAGTTGCACAGAGGATGATTCAGTCGGAAGCACAGTCATCTCTACCTTATTTAGTGCTCGCTCGAGCATATGAAATGCGAGGAAGATGGGAAAGTATGATTCGAGTCAGGAAAGCCATGAAACTTAAAGGTGTGAGGAATGTGATTGGATGTAGTAAAATTGGGATACAGAACCATGTATATACTTTTAAGGCAGACCAATTACAGCCTCACAGAGGTAAGGACGTTTATTTGATATTGAGATTACTGTGTTGGGAAATGGAAGCTGTAGATTATGTTGACAATCTAACAAAGTAGTGCTAAGAGGAGAAGAATGAAGAAAAGCAGCAGAGTAAGAGTTCATCTTGTTCCTATTATTTTATATAGTTAACGAATATAGTTTTTCCAATCTCATTTAACCATAGTTATATAAATTGTACCATGCTATAGTTCTGTTAGTGTTGCTTGTATCATGCTTTCCATTTGAAAACAAGAAGTTTTACAGTTACAGATAGATGCAATAACTGTGGATATAAATTCTAACAAATGGAAAAGGTTTGGGCACACTGTGCATCTTCCATGATGCTGCGATTTTCTCTATTCCAAAGCCGCCCATTTGGAATAGAGAAATTCTTAGGTTTATAACCTCTTTTTTTGGCTGGTCATTGACCTAAGTGTTTGCCTTTGATGAAGGCTTTAGGCGCAGCCGCAATAGGAGCAAAATATTAACATGTCATTAGCTAAAGCAGCAAAACTTTGAAGATTCTGCAAAAGAGATATGATGTGGAGTAGAAAGGGGCATCAAAGTATCAAACCATTTTGATGCTCCAATG
Source organism: Prunus kanzakura (assembly GCA_020521455.1). Taxonomy (NCBI): domain Eukaryota; kingdom Viridiplantae; phylum Streptophyta; class Magnoliopsida; order Rosales; family Rosaceae; genus Prunus; species Prunus kanzakura. Next base: position 39,042 of record BPUM01001118.1, on the reverse strand, counting down.
TCCACTCGGGCACATCGATGAAATTGGAACCATACAGAAAAACAAAAATAAGCAAGATCCTAGATTCCCATGGAATCCATATGGATCCTTTCGCATCATTCACATTTTATCCTGAGGAATATGGATCCGTACAGTTTGTGCACTGTTTATGAAACATTCTGGAAAAAATCAGCATGATCCTAAGAATTGTTTAAACTTTGTTTTTTTTTTAATTAATTAAATAAGCAAAACAAGTTATCCATAATGGACCATACCAATAAACAAAGAGTAGTTAATTAAAACAAAATTAACCAACTAGCCTATGGTTTCAAGTTCGATTCACATGAATCACGCAGACGATATATATTTGTGATGGGTGAAAAAAAAAAAATTAAAACTACGTAGTTTTAAATTTATACATTAACATTATACCAACAATAAAAACACACGTTAAAAATCCAATGTTTTTGACAGCAGGACATGACTGGGTCAGAAATCAAAATTTAAAGATAGTCTCCAATGCTTGATGGAATCATTGATTTAGCCGACACAGCGCTAGCTGTTAGAAAGCATAAGCCAACATAATGCCCAAGTTCCTTGCTTTCATCTGATTGGCCCTATTGAAGACAGCAGTTTCGCGCCATTTTTTGGTATAATCAGAGAATATCCATGGAATTTATTCCCGGGCATCAGGCATCTACTCTCCAATGCCATAGCACAGAGAAGCTTTGAAAGAAAAAAAATTAAAGAAATTTTTTCAGGACTCTGAACAACACTTGCCATTGGCCAAGAAATCATAATCTAAAAATGGGTTTAATATCTTTCTTCAAGTTTAAATTTTTAACCCTTGTGAAAAATCATCTTTTAAATAGCATTTTCACCTCCAAAACATTAAAAACAAGCTTCAAATTCCAGACCTTGTTGTGGTATATTGTAAACAGTGTCCATGGCGAGCCCAATGACGCCGTCCCATGTTGTTATTGCCTATGATGCGACCAGGGACAGGGGTGAGCCGGAGCTTGAGCTCACTGTCGACAGTCTTCGAATGAGGGGTGACATTTTACATTCAGGAGATACCATCATTTTGCTGGGCGTCTTGCACAGGGTGGTTCACCCCAGTAAGTGTTTGATGAACTGTCTACATGAACTAGAGTTGTTCTTAATTGGCTTTAAATGTCTAAATTTTTTATGAATTTCATTTTCACATGATTGATTGGTTGGTTATGAAGATGCAAATAACATAGACTTTATATTATAAATTTCATCTTTAATTTTCCTTTCTGCATTAAAAATTTTCATCACCATGTCCTTGAAATTTCTTTTGACAAAGCTGATTATTAATTATCAGAGGCATAGCCACATACTGGAAAATCTTTATCATAGGGAGCAAGCAAGTCAAATAGACCAGAGACAACTTTGCCACCATTGATCCTACATGCACCTTCAAATATCTTCTATCTATCTAATTGTGGTTCATTCATCCAATATGCATCTGTGTCCATGAACATTGTGCAATTGGTTTGGTGGACGCTCTCTCATTTTATCTGCAGCTGCAATAACATTAATATGAGCAAGAAATTCTAAAAGTAAGTGTGCTTGTTGCTGATATTTAGTCTCTTTGCATTTTTTGCCTATGTTGGAACAGTGGGATATCATTCAAAACCATCCCCAGAATTTTTTGGAACAAGCATTCGTGCAGTGGAGGAAGAAGTTACAAAGAAAGTTGATGTGTATGTTAACATGCTTCTTCAAAGTGCCGAAAAGTGTGAAGATGAAGGGGTAATATATTCTCTGAGGTTAAGAATTTCTATTTTAACTGTTTTATGAACTTGTGCTTTCATTATGTTCCTAGATTGGTGGAGTGGTTAACTCTCTCTCAACCAGATGTGTCTAGATCTTTGGCATAGTTTCTTTCCGAAATTGCAAAAAGTTATTTTCATTTTACCTTCTTCATGCTAGAAAATCTTGCAATACGTAAATACAACGACATACCTAACCTAAGAATTTGAGCTAAATATTGTATCAGAATCTGAAAGTTCGGGCTACCTTAGTAGACATATTCTATTACTTCGCAACATTATAATCAACATAGTGACTGTAAGGTGTCCATTTTTTTTTGGTCACTTTCTGACTTTACCGAAAAAAGAGAGATAAAGAGAAACTGAATGCTGCTGCTCGAATACCGCTTTTGTTTTTGTGATTATGCAGAGTTTCCACTTTGCCACTGTTATATAAATTAAGAAATTATTTTTTCTCCTAAATATATTGCTATATTGTTCACCACACTAGTTTCCTTGATATATTCAGGTCAGCGTTGAAGTCAAAGTTACTGCTGGTTTTCCCATTAAACAGGTTATTTTGCAAGAGATTATGGCCTGTAATGCAGCTTGGGTTGTGCTTGATAGGTAGTCCTTTTTTCTCTATTTGCTTATGAAAACCATTCCTTCAGAATTCAATTCCTTTCACCCATAAATTTGATTCTCTTCCCTTTAGATTATTAAGGGAATGGTTATTTAAAAAATTAAATTCGTAGACGAGACTAATTTATGATGGATCTTTCAAGTTTAGATCTCTTATCCTGTACTGCAAATGGAAGTGGGTTCCGTGTCGTTATAGTCCTGTCATTTTTCCATGCAATGAAGATCACTAGAATATGGCCCTGTATATAAATGTCGTCATGCTCTGGCTTATTGGTACATGGTTTAGAAAGTACTCCAATTTAGTGTTGATGGTCATTGTGCAATATGAATGGTTACTTTCAGATTTTCTGTCAAAGATTAATTGCCTATTAAACTAAGAATCCACTGAGGCGATATTTTTGTTGAATCGAGTAAATAATTGTCGTCCTTGTTGTCAACTCAAAAGTTAAACCTTCAATTGGATCAAAACTGCTCGTTTTGGAGAAGTTTTCTCCCACATTTTTATCTTTTAAATATCCTTAAACTTTTTTGGTGCGTAACCTCAGACTCCTTACTTCGTTGTATGTTTCCATCAATAGTCTTGATGACGAATGATATTTATGGATTCTTTAGTCATTAAAGTATATCAAGTTTGTACTTTGTTATTTTCTACATATACCTTCCCAGCTTATATTGCCATAATATATATATACACACATATATCTGGAGGACTGAAAACAAATAACAATTCCAATTTGTCAAAGAAAGCCTCCCATTTATCTTTGTACCATCCAACTTTCCATTTGTTTCTATATCCCCTGTGTGTGTTTATGAGCATGCCTCTGTTAAATTCTCTTTCTGTTTCGAATTAGCTTAAAAAATAACTTGCAAAGTTTAACAGGCACCTTAGACGGGATTTGAGGTTCTACCTTAAGCAGATACCGTGCAAGGTTGCAATAATTCAAGATAGCTTGGCTGTGGAAGTTATGAGACCTCATACAACAGATGATACTGATACTATAGAACACAAATTGTTTTATTCATTATCCAAGCCTGTTCCGCATCCAGGTAATGGAAACAGTGAGCACTCATCCATCGCTTGCAGAAGCGACTCTGTATCCGTTGGTGCACTGGAAAGCTCTGATATGCTTAATACCAACTTGATGACTTCATCTACATTTAAGCTACGAGACTGTAGTCCTTTGTTGGATCTAGCGTCTTCCTCTAAGCAAGAAAAGTCAGGTCAGAAGCTTGTCATAGTCCTTTATGCATATTATAATGCTTTACAAACTCAAGACATTTATTGTCCTTTCTGCTATTAGTTTTTCGTCTCAGCTGCAATATCAATGCATTAAGTTTTCCTTTTAACTTCTCCCTTATTTTAAATTTACACGTTTTATGAGTTTCCCATCAAAACGGTCAAGAATGATTGCATGTTCCACATGAAGAAAAATAAAATTAGTATTTCATCACTTCTATGACATGGATGCATATGGTTTCTAGATGGACTCTCTAACCATCTACCATTCAGTTTCAAATCACAAGAAGGTGCTGTGGTGGAATTTTTGCATAATCCACCGGAAGGATGCAAGAAGATATGGACATGATTCTATTATAACAAACAAGTGCTGAATGCCTTACATGTTTATCAGAACTTAAAATAACTCGTTGCATTAAGGTGTTTTCAAGGGAAGATATGATTTTAGCGATGACCAGGGTTATAGATCAATCCAAAAAAATTTGGTACCTTGACTTCAAATAATGTGTGTGTGTTTGTGTGTATTATTATATGGACTAATATTTTCTGTCTTCCAGGCGCAAAAACCAAAGGAGACAATAAACACTCCATTGTTCCCCAAATCAACCAGAAACAAAATAAAAATGTCTTCCAACATCGATCTTCGGAGGCCCCAATTCTTTGTTCCATCTGCGGAACAAGGACTGAAATGTATATCAAAGATTCTATGACATTCAGCTACTCAGAGATACAGCTAGCAACAAATGATTTTTCAAAGGAAAACTTATTAGGAGAAGGTGGATACGGTCATGTGTATAAAGGTGAGCTCAAGGACGGACAGCAGATTGCAGCAAAGGTGCGGAAAGAAGCAAGTCAACAAGGCTTTACAGAATTTCACTCTGAGGTCTATGTCTTAAGTTTTGCACGCCACAAGAACATAGTCATGCTGTTGGGCTATTGTTGCAAGGAGAATCTAAATATCTTGGTTTATGAATATATTTGCAACAACTCTCTTGAGTGGCACTTATTTGGTAAACAACTGTTAAATCTTTTTTCCCAGTACACTTTTTTTTTTGGTCATTGTTAGTTCTAATGCTGATACCATATAAACATGATTAGTGGATCTTCTTTTGTTAATTCTCTGCGGTTATTTTCTTAGATGATAATGCAGCAGTCCTCGAATGGCACCAAAGGCATGCTATCGCCATTGGAACTGCAAAAGGATTGCGTTTCCTGCATGAAGAATGTCGTGGAGGTCCTATAATTCATCGAGACATGCGACCAAGCAATATACTTCTTACACACGATTATGTTCCCATGGTAAATTAATACACAATACTCTTTATGTTTGTCTTTTTATGAGGCCCTTCAAGGAAATGCATAATACTATTTTCTGTTTCAATAAATGATTAATTATTATACTTGAGATTTGGTTGGTGGCGTTAGTTATGCTGATAATTCAGAAATCCTTTAGTAGATTTGTGACAAAATCTAGAGCCACCTGCAAGTAGGACTCGTAGGAATCATTTTGTAAATCTTTCTATCTGCGAATAGTCCTATGCTAATGAGCGGCATGAAACATCTCTTCTCTTCCAATTCTTGACAAGTCTACTTGAGGGAGGATTGATGCATGGAAAAACAGGCCTCATTTTGTTTTCCTTCCTCTATTAGGAATTAGTTACGTAGACCCAAATTAGACTACAAGGTTCTTAACATTGCGCTCCCTCATTGTTAAATTTCATTTAGAGCTTATTTTGTTTTACACATCATGACTATGTTGTAACTGTGAATTGTGCCCTTTCTAACTCTCAGTTCTGAGTGCCCATTTCCCGATCTTCAGCATAACATTTCAATGCAACAATTGATTTGTCAGCATCTAGTAATTTCATTTTATTTTACAACGAAGGATAACCCTGTTTTTCTTTCCTTTTATGCCTTTTGGGCTTCTCCCTTTGGTTGGTTTGGAGTTCAAGCTTTCTTTTTTCTTTGAAAGTTAAAAGGTTTTGGTTGCAAGCTCTGAGTAGTTCCTACAAAAGAAACTGAAGAAAATAAAAACTATTGAAGCTAACGGAATGACTTTCTACACTTAGTTAGGTGATTTTGGCCTAGCCAAATGGAAGATCAGTGATGATCCTGTGCAGACAAGGATACTTGGCACATTCGGGTGAGGACTACTGTAAACTTTTTTCTACATTTGAGTATCACATTCCAGAAAATTGCTCTTGGTAATTTTAAATAAACAAGCGCAAGTAAGCCTCTTGTCCTTGTAGCTACCTTGCTCCAGAGTATGCAGAGAATGGTATTGTTTCTGTACGGACAGATGTATATTCATTTGGCATGGTTCTGTTACAACTAATATCCGGACGCAAGATTATTGATTCAAAACGGAAAGAAAAAGACGAATCCCTACGGCAGTGGGTATGTTGGGCTTCAAGATGTGATGTTTTTATCTTATATTTTCTACTCGCTGGCAAAAAAAGATGGAAGTGCTAATTCTCTGTTCCAATCTGAATAATCTTTGTCTGTTATATGGAAATCGTAGGCAGAACCAATAATCCGGAGGCTAGCACTACATGAACTCATTGATCGTCGTATTGGAGATTCATATGACACATATGAAGTGTACCTTATGGCTAAAGCCGCATACTTATGTGTGCGAAGAAGCCCTGAAATGCGTCCATCAATGGGAGAGGTAATTAAATTTTATCTTTTGGATTTTTATTGCATTGTGCCAACTAAGAAGTTGGAGGAAGATTAACTGAGTTCGCAAGCTTCTCAATTTTGAATGTCCACGCATGCCTTTGTTTAGGCTATCATGCACATTAGGGGCTGATATATATACTCTAACCTAGTATAACAGCAATGTGATTCACATGTGAGGGCCATCACTTGAAATTCTTTGTGGTGAATGTAGTTAGAAATACCAATGCCTAAATGGAGACCCTTGTTTCATCAAAATTTTCTGCCTCTATCCTGCATTTATATATAAATGAACGGTTTTTCACTGCAGGTTGTCCGCATTCTTGAAGGCGAAAATGACCATTTCCACCACCTAGGAGAGCACTTTGTACCTCATTATACAAAGTGAAGGACACAACGACACAGTTTATTTTCTTTCGCAGATGGTATTGCTTTTTCTATTTTTCTATGTACTGTTTACAGCTTCTCATGTACTTTTTGATTCCTGTAAATATACGTTGTAGTCATGGAAGTTTGAAATATGACACTGAACAAATGCCTATGTGAAATTGAACTAATGCTTCACTTTGGTTCTGTCCCCCAGTTTTCCGTACCATTTTGAAGGGAAATGCGACCATTTCTACATCCTAGTCCTAGGATAGCAAATCTATCCGGAAGAAGACAATGGCACACCATGCTTTCATTTGACAGCTGATGGTTTTGTTTTTTCAGTTTTCCGTGGAAATGGTTGTAGCTTCTCATGTGGTTTTGTCATTCTCCTCTTTAAGGGCCAAGTGGTTTTGGTTTGTTTTCTTTCTTGGTTTTGGACAAAGGAGGCATTGTTTATAAGGCTTTGAAAATGTGAACAAATAGTAAAGTATGGCTTACACAAATAATAAGTTTGTCTTTCTGATGCCTTATCTAAGAATATGATCCTTTTCATATAAATAATGGCCATGCTGACATCGGTATACTTTCTTTCAAATTTTATCGCAATGTAATATCTAAATTATTATATCCAAGATTGTGTTCTTGTTGCCTTGTAAATCTTAGATATTATTTACTCACTGAGTTTTCCATATTAAAGCCTCTCCATATAAATAATAACCTTTATGGACGAAGCCTAGCTTGGGTGAATCACGTTAAATTATTCGTGTTCTTTGTGATTTTACAGTAGCCTCGTTGATCAATTTTTTGCATTAATTCAACAGAGTCTTCAAAAGTTTGATTAGTTTTAGTAGCTAGAGAACAATTGCATCGTAAGATGGGGCATTAGCAACGAACTTGTAGCTCAACTGGTTAAGAGTATTTACTCTTACACCGAAGGTCCTAGGTTCGATTCTTCCCTCTCTCAATATCACTTGTATAAATAAATAAATAAAAAATAAAAGTCGGTGATCATGGAAAAAGATGTGCATTTTTTTCCCCAATCTTTTGGCTAATCACCAAAGATACAAGGATAAGACTCGGGGGGTACCATCATATCGATTTATGATAATGAAATGTATGAAGATTGTGAGCAGCATATAGATCTCATATCACCAGAGTTGCATGCCATGCCACCAAAGTTGGAGAATGTGTTGTCGTTTCAAGTGGACAACATGGATGGATGGTGATGTTAGTCAGGGGTGGAGCCACACTGGGACCAGTGTGGTCTCCGGGCCCCCACTCAAGTTTTTTTATATTTTAAAAGTAATATATTGTTATGTATTTATATATGTATATTATTTTAAATACTTTAAGTTTTGATATGTACCCACATGTGTTGTGGTGGATCTATTAACGCATAAGGAGGTGCTCCAGCTGGTGCACTCCAAGTGTACAGATTATCCTTTTACTTTAATTTATTTTTATATTACTCTATTTACTTAAGTTTACAATGTAAATATGAAAGTACCCCCTATTTGGATTCAAATAAAAATACTAGAAAGTCAAATTCTCACCAAATCAAAATATGAAAAATCGGTTTTAGTGTAAAATATTATTTAGGCTAAAAATGATGGCGCATTAAATCAATATATACTTCATACTAAAATCCCATAAAATCAAGTTTTCGTATTTGATGTGTAAGGAATAAAAGCCGCCAAAAATTATCTTCAGAAAATGATTATTCCGAAAAATCATTTTTCATACTTAGTCAATATTTTTACATAAAATATTTCATGATGTATGATATGAACGCATGAAGGGACCTAAGGTTTTTTTTAATTTGTGAAATTTTGATTTTTTTTCTTTCTATTGGGTTTAATGGGGGGAAAAGCTTTGAAGATATTTGCTAAATTGCTACTCTTTGTCTATCTCTTGCAATTTTTCTTGCTTAGAATGTATTTGTCTATTCCTTTGTCGATGACAATTATGATTGCAACAATAAGCAATATAATTCTTGACATATGTGATATATATACACACTATTTTTCGTATGTATTGTGAGTTCCAATTTTTATTCTATATAATTTGTAATAAGCCCCCACACGCATAAAATCCTGACTTATCCACTGGTAAGAATATTAATGACATGTCCTGTGCTGCGATTGATTTCTTCGTGGACCTCTTCCTCTCCATGGGGAGATTGTCTTCGAAGGTTCATGACATCATTGATCCTTTCGGATCGACCAGTAATAGTTGTCTAGTTTGGACCAAGCAATAGTGTTCACCACAAACTGTAAGTGGAAAGGTGGAATATATCATTAGGGTTTTGTCACGAGTGTACGTACAAATCATCGTTCGGCGTGTGCCACGAGTGTAGAAGGGGGCCAACTCGAACCCAACGGGTCAAAGTCGTTCCGACTCGATGGTTTATTAATATTATAGGTAGTGCTTGGGCCAACGGCCCGTCTTGTTTGAGCCCAATGTGGACCAACCAGCCGAAGCCAGCTCGTTTTATATTTAAAAATATCATTTGTAAGTATTTATTAGTGACCATCAATTGAATGAACCCATGTCAGCACCTTATTAAGCAGGGGGATGATGTATAGCTTATGTAGCATTATTCCAGCAAGCCATGTCAGCACCTTATTCATAGCAATCTAGTCAGCCATATTAGTTAGTCTAGTTACTGAGTATATGTTAAGAGTTTGTCATAGGTGGTTAGGTTTAGTTAAGTCTGTTTTAGTCAGTGTTTGATAAAAATGGAAAATTACACAACAAACTCATATATAGCATTTACAAAAGAATATGAATAAATAAAATTGAGTAAAATCGGATTATTATCAGACTAAATCAACTATTCATAGCTCAGTGGTACGAGCATTTGTCTGTAGTTCAATGGTCTCAAATTTAAACTCCAATGACACCCCTCTAATTTAGTAATTTATTTACCGGAAAACATCATACATCACCCGTTATAGAACAGCAAAATATCTTGGCGGAGAGATACTTTAAGTTGCGCCCACATTGCAGATTCCATGCATCATGTTTTGTGTCAAACATATCAAATTTACAATGGTGTGGGGGCAATCATTCAAGATCTAAGCAATTGTCCAAAGACAGATTTTAACATCATTGTCTTCAATAGTCAACTCAAATGGCTTCTAGGCTTTATGCACTCAAATTTCAATGCTCATTTTATGGCATGGTCTGAAATTAGCATAAATCCCAACAGGGCACTAGTTGACTTAAAATTGAGTAAAAAAACACTAATAAAAAAAGTAGTGGATTCAAAAGCACCCAAAAAATGGGGAGCAAGAAAAAGGAACTAGCACTTTAGGAGGTGAGAAACAGTATGATTAAAGGCGCACTTCAAATTAAAAGAAAAAGAAAGTTAAGGTTGATTCCAACCAAACCAAACCAAAGATGATGAATCTTCTAGGAATAATCTATATTCTTCATTAATTTATGAGATTTTTTTTAGAAATGTCATCTAAACATATATCTCAGTTTTAATTTATCATCTTAAAGAAAAATTTAAGAGAAATGTCACCTTAATTTTTCAAAATCCATAATTTGTCATTTGATTTTACCACAATCTAATTTTCCATCCATTTTAAATGGTCTTTCAGTCTTTCCATTTTCAAGAGTATTTTAAAAATGGAACAATCATTACAACAAAAATAATTGTATTTAAAACAAATCTCACCTACATCCCATGTGCGCCACCGGCGGCTCCAACCAACCCCGCCCACCTTGAAATCCATTCCTCATTCCCTCTTCACAGCCCCTTCCTCCATTCCCCCTTTCCTCTTCCCCTTTCTCCTTCTCTTTCTACTATGGAACACCTACCCTTCACACACAAATTCCCTCAACCCACCCAAATAGAGTCCACCTTCTTTTAAAAAAGGTGACATTTCTCTTAAATGTTTCTTTGAAACTGAGCTATAAGTCCAGGTGACATTTCTACAAAAATTTAAATTGCTCATGAAATCAAATTTTTTATCCAAACTAGTATGGAAGTATTTTGTATAATACATACATATATATATATATATATATATATATATATATAAACGTGAAATTGTGTTCACGAGGCAGAGTGTCACTTGTTGTTATGCTTCCAGCAATAATAGAAAAATATTTTTTGATGACACAGTTTAAATGACATTTCTAAAATACCCGACATTAAATTAAGTTATCTATGACACATTTTAAAAGTAGGTGCTGGGGAGATTAAGCGGCACGGATCCCGTCGGACGAGGAACAAATACCATGGGGATCGAAGGGGTACTCAACCCAACGTCAAACGCAAATGTGTTGAGTACCGTGGAGGGGGTCCTTTGCCAATTCCAAAGAAGCATTGTCTCTCTCCTACTACCTTAACTACGAGGAATGAAATGGCGGAGGCTGGCGAAGTCCAGTCTCGCCGTGAATCATGAATATGTTAACTTGGAATTGTCAAGGGCTTGGGAACCCTTCGACAATTCATGCTCTGTCAAGCCTCATTCAACAAAAAGTTCCTAAATTGGTCTTTCTTAGTGAAACTAGATGCAACAAATCCAAGCTGGAAACAATCAAATTTCGCTTGGGCTTTTCAAACATGTTTGTGGTTCCTAGTCGTGGTTTTTTAGGTGGGCTTTGCCTACTATGGAGGGATGATGTTGATCTCTCTATTTTGTCCTACTCCTCTAATCACATTGATGCTACTTGTGACAATATTGGTATTAAGGGCAAATGGCGGTTAACTGGGTTTTATGGCTGCCCTCAATCTGCTGATCGTTCCTTCTCTTGGAATCTTCTTTCCACCCTCGGGCAACATTCTTCCTTGCCTTGGATTTGCTTTGGGGACTTTAATGAAATTCTCAGTGTTAGCGAAAAGAGAGGTGGTCGCACCCGTGCCAATAGGCTCATGGAGGCTTTTCGGTCTGTTCTTTCTGACTGTGATCTCAGTGACTTGGGCTTTGTTGGCTGTCCTTTTACCTGGTCCACCTCTCGGTCTGGCAGTATCAGTTGCAGGCTTGATCGGGCTGTCGCAAATTTGGCCTGGTGCGATCGCTTCCCTCGATCTCGGGTTGTCCACTTACCCCCAAGCAAGTCCGACCACCTCCCTATTATTATTGAAGTTCGGGATGGAGCTCCGACTTCCTGGTCACGCCCCCATAGACGGTTTCGCTTTGAGGAGTTCTGGCTTCATCATGAGGAATGTGAAAGTGTCGTGAGGTTTGGTTGGGAGCGACTTTTCTCTGGAGTTCCCCTAGTCCAATTTTGTGCAAAGATCAAGGCCACTAGTTTGGCTCTCGCCCACTGGGCTCAGTGTACTTTTGGCCAAACCCAAAAGGAAATTGTTGACATTCGCAATAAGCTGGGTGCTCTCTGGAATCAGCTACCTTCTACTAATGGGTTTGAGGCCCAAAAACTTCTAATGGAACGTCTTGATTCGCTGCTATCTCGTGAAGAGATCTACTGGCGACAGCGATCTCGAGTTTCATGGCTCAAAATGGGTGATCGGAACACCGGTTTTTTCCACCAACACGCTTCTAACAGGAGAAGACAAAACTTACTAAAAGGCTTGAGAGATGTTGGGGGTATCTGGCATGATGATCCCATCGGTATCCAAGCTACTGTTATTGATTACTTCAAAAACATTTTTGCTACACAAGGTGATGACCCTAGGGCTATCCAGGGATCCTTGATGTGGTTGATCCCAAGGTCACTAGCGAGATGAACATGGCTTATGCTTGGATTTCTCTGTTGAAGAAATCAAGACTGTTGTTTTTCAAATGAAGCCCTCGACTGCCCTGGTCCTGACGGGATGGCTCCAATCTTTTATCAAAGATTCTGGGATGTGGTGGGTGATGATGTGGTGCGTGCAGTCCGCTCCTTCTTGGCTGGTCGTGGTGTTCTGAGATAAATCTGTTTCACTCATGTGGCCTTAATTCCAAAGGTTTCGAACCCCCAAGATATGACCCAAATCCGGCCTATTAGCCTTTGTAATGTGATCTATAAAATAGGCGCTAAGGTTTTAGCTAACAGGTTGAAACCACTGATGGACACTATTATCTCCCCTTGGCAGAGTGCCTTTGTGCCTAGCAGATTGAGCTTCTGATCAAGGTGGTGGCTCAAGCACTTCCTGTTTACACCATGAACTGTTTTATTCTCCCAAAATCCTTTTGCGACGAGCTAAATAGCTTGATTGCTAAATTTTGGTGGAGTGGTGATAGGTCAAAGCGGAAAATCCACTGGCTCTACTGGCAAAACCTCTGCAAGGCTAAAAAGGAGGGGGGACTGGACTTTAGGGATTTAAGGGCTCTTAATTTCGCCCTCTTGGCCAAACAAGGGTGGTGCTTTATCCAACACCCTAATCTCTTGGTTGCTTGCCTTTTCCAGGCAAAATACTAGGCCAACTCGTCTTTTTGGGATGCTCCTGAGGGAAAGCATTCTTCGTTTTGTTGGCGTAGTATCTTTGCGGCCAAACAGGTCCTTGTTAGAGGTACTAAATGGCAAGTGGGAGATGGGTCTTCTATCCGTGTTTGGTCTGATAAGTGGCTCTCTTCCCCTTGTACGATCTCACTGTCATCCCTCTCTCCTAGTGTTTTGGAAAGGGAGATGAAGGTTTTTGCCCTTATCGATCCTTGGGGTCAATGGAATGAGTCGTTCATCCAATCCCTGTTCCCTCTGCCCGTTGTGAAAGAGATCTGCTCTGTCCCACTAAGCTTTCGCAAGCCCCCTGATCGCATTGTTTGGCACCATGATCCAAATGGTATTTTTAGTGTCAAAAGTGTCTATGAAGTGGCCCGCCTCTGGCTCCAAAATAAAAATACTGTCTCTGCCCCTGTTCCTGCTGGTGAAGAGGCCACAAAAATTGTGTGGTCGGCAATTTGGAAGGCTAATATCATATCCCTCCCAAAGTTAAGATCTGTGCTTGGAAGATTGCTTGGAACATCATCCCAACCCGGGTGAATTTAGTCCGTAAAAAAGTCGACTGTGTTACAGATTGTCTGAGGTGTATTGCGGGGGAGGATTCTGCTCTTCACATTTTTGTGGTCTGCCCTTATGCCACTGCTGTATGGACTACCTCTCCAGTGGGTTCTAGAGTATTGGGGGTCTCTGCTAGCAACATGTTGGGATGGCTGAAATCAATTTTTGAAACTCTACTTGCCTATAGCTCTTATTTGGTGTTAATGACTCTCTGGGCCTTGTGGAAAGACCGCAACTCCCATCTCTGGGGAGGGCACTGGCATGAGTCCTTTTTGTCTGGTGGCCTTGGCTCAGTCTTGGTTGAGCGAATTTCATCATATCAACAATGTTAGCCGAAGGCCCCATGCCACCCTTAACACTCTGCCTCGGTGGACTTCTCCGCCTGATGGCTTTTCAAAGGTCAACGTCGATGGTTTCTGGCGTGCTGAGGACGGACGGGGGGGCTTTGGGCTTGTGATCTGGAATGAGCTTGGCTTGGTTCTGGCAAGTGGTGCCTGGAAGCTCGAATATTTTGGTTGCTCTGATCAGACCCATCTCGTGGCTCTGCAGTCGGGCATGAAACTTGCGGCTGATTTGGGTATTACCCATGCAAACTTCGAAAGCAACTCAAAAAAAAACCGTGCTGGCAGTCACGAAAGCGTGCTCGCATGACTCTCCTTTGGGTGTCCTCTTTGCTGACTGCGGGGCCCTCTTATCTCATTTCCTTTCGGCCACTGTGGCCTATGTTCCAAAAACCTGTAATAGAGTAGCCTGTAGGCTCTCTCATTTTTCTTTAAGTGTGAGTCAGGACTACCTCTGGCTTGTTGAGCCCCCTGACTTACTTCATGATCTCCTCTATGAGGATTGTAACTCCGGTTTTTCCCTTTGATTTATGAAACTTTCTTCAAAAAAAAAAAAAGTTGGGGCTGAGAGATCAAAAAGAATCAAAGGGAGGGACCAATGCTGAAGGGGGTTAGGACAAATGCTAAAAGGGGTTGGGCTCACACAAATCGGCGTTTCAAATTTGAAGCTTTAGATTTATTTTTTTTCGTCGGAAAGGAACTTCATTGAATAGAAAAGCCCGAAGGCAAGAGAATAAGGCAACACGAACGAAAGCCAACAGAAACAAGCTAAGCAAAAAACTAAACAACTTGGCTAAGCTCATGTGTGCATTTTCTTATTAGTTAAGTTTAGGAATACTCTAAAACCCTACGAGTATTAGTAGGGATTGATTTGGTTCGATAACCTAACCGAGATGCCTACACCAACGACTAACCGACCGGTGGTCAGAATGGCCCACCATCGAACCACAAAAGGTCAGTTACCGATTGTTTCAGTGTCTGTCGGTTTCAATTGGTGGTGCTCGGTTTTAGGATCTAGAGCTTGTCTGTGTGAGAGAGAACAATGGTCGGCGTAGTTTGGAGCTTGTACTACGACGATGAGAGAGAGATCAAGACATAGAGAGACAAAGAAGAGGGAGAGAGATCGAGAAAGGAATAAGAAGGAGAGAGAGAGAGAAATATTGATTTAGAGACATAGAAGCCGCAGCCACCTAAATCTTGTTTGTTTCCTCCTGATTTGGTGTCCTTTGTTTTGGCTCATTATCCCCCTTTTGTGGGCTTTTGCCTTTATGTGGGTTTTATGCCTTTCGTGAGTTTAATGACTGTAGAGGGCCCTATTCTATTTGTGTTGCATTTGGTTGAACTCATTTTTTGGGTTCACGTTAGTGTAACTAGCTTTGGCCTTTTATTTATGGCATGTTATGTCACAGCCCACTCCCACTAGAAAGATATTTTCCGTTTTGGCCTGAGCCTTCAAGGTTTTGTTCCTGGGCTCAGGCTTATGATATCTAGCCCAAAACGTGTCTTACTAGGTGAGATAACAACTGCTCTTATAAGGCACTTCACCTTTCCCTCCTCGAGCGATGTGGGATTACTCACTGATCTTGCTTCCCAAGCTCATGGGTCTTACATGTTACTTATCAAGAATCGATATTGCAATTATTCCAATTATGCTTCTCATGTGTTAGTGTTTACTAACACATGAGTATTGGAATGAGGATCCTGAGCCTATGCATTTAGGCATGAGAGGTACAAGAGAAATGCAAACTATTATGGGAGCTACAAACCCTCACACACAACCCCCACCTTAATTAACAATGTACAAACTGGAGGATCTGTTGCCCCCACTCAACAAGTTGAGTATCCATTGATTTACCCAATTTCACATCCATTGTACAGGAGACAATGACTAAATTGAAGACAAAGTAGCAAAGACACTTACATGTTTGTTGAAATTAATGCCTTAGAGGCAATTAAGGTCGTTTGTTACACAGGCTTGGCTTGGACTAAATTTAGTACCATGTTTGTTTCATCTAATCCTAGTCTTAGATGGGATTACTAATATCGGGCCCACCAAAAACACCTCCTTAGGATGGGACTACTAAACCCATGTGGAAAGGGAGGATTAACTAGTCACATGCTCGCCAATGTATAAGATGCATAATTATATTGTAATACTAATAACATATATTATTATTATTATTATATTATATTATATTATACTTACATACACATATACTATAATGTACATATATATACACATATATACACATATAATATATATATATATATATATATATATAATATACATATACATATACATATATACATGTATATTATTATTATAATATACCCATATACACATATACATATTAATAATATAATAATAGCATACGTGTATATATGTAATAGGGTAAATGGCCGAAAACTTCCCTGGACTATTTCGACTGTCGAAATGTCCACCCTGAATTATTTTTTCAGCCAATTTAGACGTCAGATTATTTTAAATGGTCAATTTAGCCCCTGTCGTTAGTTTTCATGTAATTTCATCCAATTTTCTGTCTAAATGTCACATGTTAGGCACGTGATTCATTGTTAAATTTAATTTAGTTTTTTAAAGTTTAAAATAATTAAATTGTTAAAACTACAAAATTGAAAAAAAAAAAAAAAAAAAAAAAAAAAAAGGGGGGGGGGGGGGGGGGGGGAAGGCAATCAACGTCTTCCCTAGCCCCTTCCTCCCAAGACTCTATGTCTGCAGTCCCACATTCACAAGGGTTTTCAAGTGCATGCCAATGGTTGGTCCGTGTAAATAAACATATAATCAGAATCAAGATATTTTTTCATCTTCATCAACACCTACTTGTTCTTAATTGGGTCAATGGGATTTAGGGATTGCATCAAGTTATCAACTCCTCCCCAAAATACCGGGTCTGTGTGGCATATTTCTATGAGGTGTGAAGATTGCCCGTCCTCTTGGCTGTTATTAATCTTCTTCCTTTCCTCTTGTATTGTGTTTTACACAAGCTCCTCTTCTTCCTTCTTGTATTGTGTTTTACACACGCTCCTTCAATTCCCTTCTCTTGGCTATTATTAATCTTTCGCTGCTAATCTCCCTCCAAATGCTTTTGTTGCATGAACAGACAAATTTCGATACAACAGTAGAGCCTCTAGATATTTGTAAAGAGAGGACAACTGGAGCTAAGAAATTTGAAAGAGCTGGAGTAGATGGGGAGAGAAGAAAGAAAAGAGAAAGACTAGAACAAGACAGAAAAGGGAAAAGAACAAAGAAAGAAGAAATCATGATTTTACATTTTCTTTATTATTTTTTGGTATTGTCCTTGTAAAATGACAAACTTACCCTTATAATTAACAAAAAATTGGATGGAAGTCTAAAAACTTGACGATAGGTGCTAAATTGACCATTTAAAATAATTTGCGAGCTAAATTGGATGAAAAAATAATCCAGGGTGGACATTTCGACAGTTGAAATAGTCCAAGGGGGTTTTTGGCCATTTACCCTATGTAATATATATTATAATACATACATATATATATATATATATGTGTGTGTGTGTGTGTGTATTATGTATATTTACATATATGTGTTTATATATTATACCCATGTATGTATTATAATATACATATACATTATATATGTATATACAGAAATTCTCTTATGCGGATATATATAGATATTCTTGAAAAAAAAAAAAATTTAGTCCTAGTCCAAGCATAACTAAACACAGGATAAGTGTTATCCAACTTAGACAAAGCCAAGCCAAGACAATCTCTAAGCATAGTCCATGCCAAAACAGTCGTGTAACAAATAAGCCCTAAGTTATAAAGGGCTACTTAAGTTACTTTTGTCATTTCTCTGCCTAGGAAGTGGTCCACTTCCATTTTGGTCTAAACCATCCATCAATTATATAATAATTCAAGTGTGACGAGTTCCTTTCACAACAGTACCCTACCATCAAATACTATTTTTAAAAGCTATGGAAATCGGACGCAGACACTAAATGAACGGTGTATGTTGAACCGACGCAGACATGATATATTTATGCAACATTTTGTCAAAGATAAGATACTTATATTGATTCAAATTTCTATGGAAGAGTTGGGTTTAATTCTCGGATTTGATGATTTTAATTAGTGTTATTTCTTTATATATACGCCATTTGACTTCTTGAAAGCTTACCCCAAACAACAGTACGCCATTTGATTATATTCATTTCATCTTGATAAAAATGGACCTATATCTAATAAGCCCTTTTAATATTCCTATTAGTTTTCATTTTTGGTTGTATTTTGCTGTAAATACACTACAAATAACGACAACATGAACAACCGGCACAGTGCCAATTTATCTACAACATGTTCTTCACCAACGCGCCTAGTTGCTTTTTTTTTTTCCGTTAAGAATAAACCTAACAATAACTAAAAAAAATTAATGTATCATGCATTGAGCTTGCTCTTTTAAACACATTCAACTTTAGCATCTGCTTAGAAAAGTCGACTTCGTTGCTCTAAGAGCTTTGGCATCTGCTTAGATAAGTCTACTAAAAATAGGGTGTATTATTATAGATGCTCTAAGAACTTTTGGGTTTTATCATTAGTATATGAGTTGGTGCTACCCATAGGTACACCCATGATATGTTAATAGGAAAGAGGATATGGGTTGGTCACTACATAATAGGTGAATCTTATGTTTATTATGTGGGGCGTTATTAATTATCGGGTTTGGACTAGTTTCTACGTATGTTGCGATAAAGGCTTTTGTTGATGAGGGAAACCTAATTGAGACGTATAAATAAGATCCCTTCACTAGCAGTTGTATCGTTTATGCTCCCATTGTAATTGTGCATCATATTGTTGCTATTGGTTTATTCATAATGGTTGTTGTTTCACAGGTTAATATCTTATGTTGTATGAAAATCATATTAAGACATACACAAGGGCTAGAAATAAAAAGGTGATACAGAAAACGGAGACAACATATATATCTGAACTCCCAACTCAAAAACATGCTTATAAAGCTAAGGAAGGATCGTATCCAAATAATATGAAATTTCTTTCTCCAGCAATATAATCTATATTGATACATTGTATAATTAAATTAAAAGGCTACATGAATCTAAAATTTCCTTTTTGTAAAATTGGAGAGAGAGAGAGAGAGAGAGAGAGAGACATAGCCATTATATGACCCAACGCGCATAAGTGGAGAGTAGGATTGTAGGAAGAAAGTAAAGGGTGTGAGTGATTGTACAAAAATCTGGTAGGCGAAGCTGAGGCAGGAACCTATTAAACGGGGATTAGGGGCGGGTATGGGGGATAGAGAGCGGGGACGAGAATGGTATTGTCATACCCGAAACCTATTAAAAAGGGATGGGTTAGGGGACGGGGATGGGGATGGAGATTCCCCGAAACCTATTAAAAGGGGATGGGTTAGGGGACGGGGACGGGAATGGAGAGCGGGGACGAGAATGGTATTGTCATACCCGGCCCCTACCCGACCCGTTGCCATCCTTAGGCAGGAACTGTTTGGCGTCATTGGATTCATTAATTTAATATTTAAAAGGCTCTCCACCACTATTTGCCACGTCATGCCCAAGTGTTCCTTTCATTTTTTTAAATTTCTTTTTAAATTTTAAATTTTATTTTAAATAAAGACAACATCCACAGAAGAGAGAGAAGAGAGAGAGAGTGGTTTTCCAACGTAGAAAAGCACAATACAGAGAGAGCGAGCCAACACAACAAACAGACGCTGCTTTACAACAACACGAACGCACTCTCCCTCTGCACCACTCTCCCTCCTTCTCAGTTCTCATAAATTACTCTCCACACCCTCACCTCACCTTCATCTCTCTCTCACTCTCTCTCTCTCAACTTTCATCATGTAAGAAGCCTTTTAATTACTCTGCTTCCAGTCTTGGACTACTTTCAGAAAGGTAACTGCAATTTTTCTTGTTCTAATTCTGATTCATTTGCTTAAGAATTCATTGGGTAGTTTCCAGTTTTCCCTAAAAGAGACAAGAACAATATGTATTTCTTAAGTTCTTGAGAATTTCAACACTAATGCTAATGCATGATGCTCTGCATCCTCCATATTTTCCAAAGACAATCCAATTCAAGGACTTCAATATCAAAATAGAGATGTTCAGTCAATTGGGTTCTTTCTATTTGTCCATTTTTTGCGTTCTTTAATTTTGATTTTGCAGGTTTGCTTCAGGATCTGGAGGCCATTTTTGCTTGAGCTAGAAAGGTGAAGAGCAGAAATGCATGCCTGGTATGTAATATTTTCTGAATTTGCAGAGTTTCAGCTGTTGAGTTTTGGATTGATGATAAGTTATGGTGTAGAGAGCTTACTCACTCACAGCCTCACAGCTTGTTCAAAAGGAATAAGGACAATTGGAATTTGTCTTGCAAAATTTACTCTACGCCATTCTCTCTGATTCTTCTCTGTTTTTATAAATATTATTTTGTTTTAAAATATTGGAATGAACGGTCTCGATCCATTGACATCTTTCATGGGTGGACTGATACTCTTGGACGGTGGGGATTCGGATGATGGTGGATAAAGTTTGGAATCACATCTTTATGTCACCTCAAAAAGTTTTTTTAGTTTTGTTTTCCGTTGCTTGAGGCTCTTTTTTTCCTTTTTCTCTTTCAAGTTTAATTTAAATTTATTTGCACTTGAATTTTTTTTGTTATTTTTTAATATAAGCGATAATCTAAACTACAGGAGAATTGAGGTTTTTAAACACACACTAACACGGTGCTATGGGGATTCGAATTTGAGACCACTAGTACGCAAGTCAATACCCTTTTCAAACTAGGCTAGACTTCGTTGGCTTGAATCTTTTTGTTATTAATAGAGAAGAAGAAATTCGAATTCGGAATCTCTTTCAATATTCGGAAAATAAGTTATGTGCAATTGAATTGAGGTTTTTTTTTATCGAAATAATATTTATGAAGATACTCTTATAATAAAGCTACGTCACTGAAATGGATTAACTATAATTGGATATCAAATTCATCACAAACATATATACAGATATAGCAAATCGTAGTTGATAGAACTCAATTCCAATTGAAAAACTAAATTAATGATGTGAAATGCTTAGGTAATTAATGTGACTTATTCATGTGTGGTTGGGTATGTGTAGCAATAATCCATTGTACCCAGCTGAGACGTAAGCTGCAGTATTGATTCTTTGTCATTTTGTTTGCAGTAATTTGTACAAAGATGCGAGAATGCTCATCAACATCAACAATTAGGAAACCAGCCTGGGGTGATTTGATTGCTATCTAGAAACATCCCCTCCTATCTCTTTTGCACCTGCAAGGTACTCTCTCTCTCTCTCACTCTCTCTCTCTCTCTTCAAATGCTTCGTTTTAATCATGGGTAATTGTGTTCCATAAAAACAGGTCATTATCTGATTTTTCTTTTAATTTAAAGTTTTTTAAATATGAAAAGGTGTGAATTTACCATATTATCCTCATTTAATTAATAATTTCAATTCTTAATATTTGCATTAACCAAGGACTTTTTTTAATATTTTGAATGTTTCACCATTCTCTGCCCTTTGCTTTATATATATAGATTAGATACATAATAATAGATAAATAATGATAGGAAAAGGTCTTAAGCTGAAAGCCCAACCTTGTGGGCCAACCCACATCTTGAATACCACCATATTTGGTGGCCCACTTAATTACAAACTCGACAATTATACCTGAATTATTGATTTTTTTTAGAAGTTCTTTTGATTTGGTTTACATGCCTATATATATAAAGGGAGAAGCAGAGAATGATGAAACATTCAAAATACTAGAAAATACTCTTATTAATGAAAATATTAAAAATAAATTATTCATAAAATAAGGATAATGTAGTAAATTACCAATTGTTTATATTATCTTTTTTAAATAAAAACAAAATCAGAAGATGGGTCATATTTTCATCGAACACAACTAGACCTACCTGCTAATTTACAAGTGATTAGAAAAGTTACTGTGTTTGGTATGTGTATGTATCAAACCAGTAAGATCCACCATTCTAGTCAAATTTGCAAAATTCCCAAATTTGGTCGAAAGTGGAATTCCCACTACCGATCATGGGGTATTACTTGAACACCAAGATCATCGTCCCCCGGAGATAGGTCATTATGGTATAACATTAATGATAACTTTCTGTTTAAAAAAATTCATTTTTCATGTATTAGTTATTTTGGACGCATGGAAGAAACGTATTGTTTTGGCAAGTAATGCTATTATGGAATGCTAATGTGGATTACCAGTAACACACACACACAAATACAACGCATACTTTGGAAGCATAAGTTTTTTTTTTCTTTCTCAAAAAAAATTTGGAAAATTTTGTAATGACAAATCATTGTACAACGAGGCTTTCACATAGATGAAGAGGATATGGTCAAAATTGTGGTGATTACTTTCCATTTTGACATTGATGCATGCATTAGTGTTACCATCAAGTTAAATAGAATGTAAGACTTACAAATTTACAAGTGATTGGCAAGTTATTACCATATTCTTTTTTGCCAATGCTACAAATGTGGCTTGAAGTTGAAGTCAAGAATTTTTCAAGGAATTACAGATAACAACTAAGCGCCCGTTTGATAATCATTTCAATTACAAATTCATTTTAACAAAGGGCCCGTTTGATAACAACTAAGGGTGCACTAGCGTGTCTCTCTGAAATTTAACACTTTCTATACCAAACAAGCAAAAAATACAAATATGCATTTTATGGTATCTGGGTTCTTTCCATTTTATCTTACCTTCTGAAAGGAGACGGACAAAACAGGAGAGGATCATTACGGTATAACATTAAAGCCTTCACACTGGCTTCTGAAAAAGTAATATTGATTTTCAAGGGTTAGGTATTTTGGCTTGACAAAGGAAGATGTGCATGTCATGGCTTTTTTTTTTTTGTTTTTGGTTTTTTTTCCAGAGAAGGACTTCTATTAAAGACGAACGCTTACCAATAAGAGATACAAAAATACAATGTGTAATGTATTTGCAGATTTTAGCAATTCAATTGAAATGAGTATCACTATACAGGATACCTAAATTTGGTTATGTTTGCTTCACAAGTTTTTTTGCACGTGTATTCATGATTAGTGATGCTCATTTAAATTCTAACTTGGCAATGGCAGTCTGTATTCTTCTGTGTGACAGGAAGGAATTTCGGGTTGATTGGAGAAATTGTGACTTAAATGGCTAGAGTTTGCTGGCCATACTTTGATCCTGAGTATGAGAACCTGAGCACAAGAATCAATCCCCCAAGGTATTATTGTAGTCTCTGCATGAACAATTTAGTAAAAAATCTGTTTGTGTTTCACAGTTTCAGTTAGCTAGTGGTCCCGTTGTCATGATTTTAGTAGGAATTTCATTGTTAACAGATTAGAATGTGTTGCGAATATCAAATCCTTCGTCGTGCTATTGTAAACTTTGCATTTCAATATATAAAATGTTGGGTCTATACTCAATTCATTGCCAATTATTTTTAGGTTGGATACTCAAACTGTAGTGCTCTGATACCATCAGCGCTTAGCATTTTCCGGTGCTAATAAGTGGTGATGGAATGCCGAGACTAATGAGCACATTTGTTTATATTTTATATATATCATCTTCTAGTTATTTGACATATCTACTTAAATTTTTTGCAGGGTATCCGTAGACAACTCTAGCTGCAGTGACTGTACTCTAGTCAAGGTGATTTTAACTTATAACCATAAGAATTATGCTTGCCGTTGGCACCTGGTTCTTGCAATGAATCATGGCATGGTACCTTAAATTAGTTTCCTGGTTTTCACACAAAAAGTTAGCTCGAAGAATTATACAATGCCACTAGCTATTTGCCTGTCTTGTATGGAAAAATTGCTTTCTCTAAAGGTTTGCGTCCAATTAATACCTGGTTGTAGAATGAAATTTAGAGGCAAATTTAACTTGAAACGAAACATATGCCTTCGAACTCCTGCTGAAAAACCGTCCACAGACAGGATTTAATTTGCTTCATTTTCATGTTACATTCAGTGAACATATATTCCAGCCATCATGTTGAAATTGGTGTGGGGGGTATGAAATGTATGTGTAGGTCGATAGTGTCAACAAACCCGGAATTCTGCTTGAAGTCGTGCAAATCTTGACAGACCTTGACCTCATAATCACCAAAGCCTACATCTCCTCTGATGGCGGATGGTTCATGGACGGTATGTAACTTTTTGTTTATTAAGTATTGTTTTTTTTTGTTAGTTAATCTCCTCTCTCTCTGGCAAGAAAGTAATTGCCATATGAAATCTGCAGTTCTTCACTTAAACTCTTTAACAAATAAGAATTTGATTATCCCATCTCTCCCCCCCCCCCCCCCCCCCCCCCCCCAGAGTGTGAATCAAATTAATATATGACAGTTTTCTTTGATAAACAGTATTTCATGTCACCGATCAACAAGGAAAAAAACTTTCAGACATCAAAACCATTGACTACATAGAGAAGGTATGCCCCTTGGTGGTTCTTTCTTTTTTGTTTTGTTTTTTTTGGTGAAACCCTTGATGCTTCTTTCTTGCCACATGCATTTCTCTGCATCTATGAAATTTACAACAATCACCTGTATGAAAATCCCCTTTATCCCAAAGTGGATTTAATAATTTTCTGTACTAGAAAATGCAGAGGCTTGTAAAACCTTGCATTAAGGGTTTGTTTCATGTGACCATGTTAAGAGCAATTGTTGTCTATGATTTGTGACATGCATAGGCTTTAGGACCCAAGGGCCATATCACAGATGTACTGAAGGCCTGGCCAGGAAAACGGGTTGGAGTGCACTCTGTTGGTGATCACACAGCCATTGAGCTCATTGGCAGAGACCGGCCAGGCCTCTTATCCGAGATCTCTGCTGTCCTTGCCAATCTTCACTTTAATGTAGTTGCTGCTGAAGTATGGACACACAATAGAAGAATAGCCTGCGTTGTGTATGTCAACGATAATTCTACATGCCAACCTGTGGATGATCCAAACAGATTAGCTACCATGGAAGAGCAGCTCAAGAACATCCTGCGTGGGTGTGAGGATGATGAGAAAGTTGGTCGTACAAGCTTCTCTATGGGGTTCACCCATGTTGATAGGCGGCTACACCAGATGTTGTTTGCTGATAGGGATTATGAGGGTGATGGACTAGCAAATGAAGTTGATCACTATCCTCCCTGCTTCCAACCGAAGATCACGATTGAGCGTTGTGAAGAAAAGGGATACTCAGTGGTCAGCGTCCAGTGCAAAGACCGCGCAAAGCTCATGTTTGATATTGTATGCACACTCACAGATATGCAATATGTTGTTTTCCATGCCACCATTTCGTCTGATGGACCGTACGCATCACAGGTATATGCATTTGATGCTCATCTGATGGCCTATTCGCAAGTTCTCCAAATTAAGTTTCTCCAGCTGATCATTTTTAAGTGGTTGCTTTTATTCTCTGGATTATGAAAAGGAAATATTCTTTCATACAGACTACATATATAATATATTGGTATGTTAATGCAGAAGCTCATTAATTGTTACTATAATGTGCCACATCTGTGATGATCAATGAAGTCTGGTCACACCAATGTAATCTGGTATCTTGATTCTAGACTGAACTCTGATGCTAAGTCTCTAATTAGTTTTCTATTGGAATCAGTAATGGTGTGTTGCCTTCCAATAGATATAAGAAACAGAATGCGCTATCCCGTTGAATTCGCATGTCTTGAATCTCCTTGAAGATTTGATTAAAGTACCTGAACTGATGCATATAGTTAATTGCAGGAGTATTTTATTCGTCACATGGATGGTTGCACCCTTGATACTGAAGGAGAGAAGGAAAGGGTCATCAAATGTATTGACGCTGCAATTCGGAGACGAGTGAGCGAGGTTAGTGAAAAATATATCTACATTTAACGCTCATTTTAGCTTTGTTAATAGGATAAGTACAATTTACAAGTAATGTTGTATTCTTGAGCTCAAGTGGCTAACAAAAAACGTCTGTAAACAGAACAGCTCATTGAATACTAAAACTATTGTAAATTTTTCCACTAGTCAGGATTATATAGTTGTAAACATTAATGGATAGCGAATACAGCAAAGACATGCTTTCTTGACCGTTTTAATGGTATCAAATTACCATGAAATTCAGGATCTAAGGCTAGAGCTATGTGCAAAGGATAGAGTAGGCTTGCTATCTGAAGTAACAAGGATCCTGAGGGAGAATGGGTTGTCAGTAACAAGAGCAGGCGTCACAACTATTGGGGAGCAAGCAATGAATGTCTTTTATGTTAGAGATTCTTCAGGCAATCCAGTGGACATAAAGACGATCGAAGCACTTCGTAAAGAAATCGGGCACACAACGATGTTCAATGTGAAGAAAGTACCAACAAGTTCTAAGGCACCTGAGACGAAGGGATGGGGCAAGACAAGCTTCTTCTTTGGGAACTTGTTAGAGAGGTTCTTGGCTTGACATGATGTCCATATGAATGTAAAAGGCACATTGAAAATGTACAGAAGAATAAGTCTGTTCAGTAAGTCATCTGAACAAAGTTTCTGCATTTGTACACTTGGTATAATATGCATGCTTGTAACTTGTAACTTTTGGTCTTTGCACAACGCCTCCTTTTTTACTTCTTTTTGACATTTTGATTGCACTCCTCATCACTATTATGACTTACTTTCATTATACAACGTACAAACATTTACCTTTCTTAATTTCTTGTGTTAGGCAACTACTCTGTTCAACCACAAAAACTTAAGCTAATGTATAACAAGTTGGCGCCCTTCCTCATGTGCATCTGATTCTCCATATATAGGCATAACTTCATCATACACCTTGCAATTATTATTATTATTTTTAGTGCAAGCGATTAGAGGAAGGGGTTTACATATGAATGAAGTGGAAGAGCTCACCCCACTGAGCTATACCATACACCTTGCAAGTTAACAAAGTTGAGATTATGATTGGAGATCTCAACTTGAACACCAAGAGAGGCGGAGCTAGAAAACTTTTTATGAAGTGGCCCCAAATATCTTAATTGGAGGGGCCATTACATGAATTTTTGTTTCAAAATTATAAATAAATAAATAAAAAAGGCTACAAATACCTTAGAGGAGTACATAAATCTACATGTAGGTTGAGGGATGAAGGCCATCAACCTACATAAGGCTACACCACTGAACACACCAATATGAAATTTTCTCCTGTTGATTAAAGAAAGGAGGAGGAAAACTCCCCAAGAACCCAAAGCACATGATATAGAATAAAAAAACATGGCTATGCGGACCCAGGATTTAAAAATGACTATGGCTAATTTTTAGGTCAATTTTTTCGATCAGAATGTTTTTATTGAAATTTCGATAAAGTAGACTTTGTTTTTATGACATTTCCAAAAAAAAAAAAAAAGAAGAACTTACTAGGTGATTCAAAGGTTGACAGTAGGCTAGACTACGTAGGCATGGGAAAAAAAAAAAAAAAAAAAAGAATTTTCTCCTGCTCTACTCTTGGATGTTTTAGGTGTTGGTGTTTGTAGATGCATTTCTTTGTAGGTTGTCTACTTTTTTGTATATATAAAAAAGATAATAATAATAAGAGGAAGAAAAATAGGAGAAAAGAAGAGAAAAGAAGAGAGTTGGGCACATATGAAGTGGAGGAGAGTGAGAAGGAGAGGTTGAGGCACGGGCTGGCTTAGAGAGAGGAGGAGAAAATCTTCTGTTTATGCCTTAGTCTTAGGTGATGAAACTGGACTGGGTAATGAATACTGGGCTGGACAACCTCATTTTTTTCAGGAGGGTTGGGCTAGGCTACCTAGGCATTGAAAGATATCTTAAAATTTGGGTCAGGCTTCACCCTACCTAGATAGGATTGGACACGTGCCTGGTTGTTAGAAATTAAGCGAGTATCTCTACACATTTGAGTTCAGCCGTGATTCTAGCTGAATTGCATAATAATTAGAAGAAGAGGATTGTGAAGAAATATCCAAAGAAAACTAATAATGCTTAACATTAATGTGGCTCTCATTAATCTTATTTTCAAAGAAACAAAGAGACATTTCTTTTAAAAGGCTGATAGATTTTCTCTACTCTCCCAAGAGGAAAAAACTATTATTCATCAGCAAGGAGAGTAGTAGGAATAATACATTAATAATCACTATAATTATGGATTCCAAGGAAAGCACTTGTCTACCGCATGAGGCATCCCTTCAACTTTCCTGCATGCACCATTCGGTATTATGAGCCAGTCACAGTTCTTCACGCAGTAAGGTTTGTCTCTCAGTTGTATGTATATATCAAACCAATAAGATCCGCCATTCCAATCAAATTTGCAAAAATATTGTGTAGAATTCCAAAAATTTGGTCGAAAATGGAATTCCCATGATCCATTAGGGGGTATTACGAGAACGCCAAGATCGTGATTCTTGGATTTACAATGAACTGTAAGGTCGACGCCTAAACGCAAATAGTTGATGATTTTGACATGCGTTTTAGGATTGACGATATCTGCAAAACATGTAGTTCTTAGCATCAGAAGAAATGTTAGCACCACCACAGTTCTAAAAGGGACAGCCATGCTTGCTTGTTTGTATTTTTAGTGTATGAACGAAGGGAAAACGTGGTTCTTATGGTATATATATACCATAAACAAAGTCAAATATGTCTAGTTGTGTATTTTATAGAAAGATGACCCTTTCCTTTTATGTTCAAATTTCTTTAAAACACAATTCTTAACCAAGGGAAAAGGGGAGTAACAAGAGAAGGAGAGGGTCTAGGTTCGGCATATTTTAATTCAGTCCAATGATTGTATTCAATTGGGATTTTAAAAGACTATTTTGGGATAAATAAATCCAGTGGATTTTAAAAGACTATTTAGGAATGTAATTTCTTATAAGATTTTATTTATAGATTTCTTTAATCAGGATTTTTTACTTTTAGATTTTAAAAGGTTTTATAAGATTTGAAAGGACCACATGGATTTATATCTAGACCTTGGCTAATTAACTCATGATGCATGTGTGTGGCCTACTTTTCTCATTTGGAATCCTTTTGAAAACAAAATGGAAAAAGTTTAATGGGATTGTTTGGACCATAAATGAAAGGTGGCCCATTAAGGAGCATTGGGGTCTAGGGCTTTAGCGGTCAAATCCTCCATACTATGGTGAAATACCATTTGCTAAAAATTATAAAAAAAAATTATATATAAAAAAAAAAAGGAGCATTGGGATCTTTAAACAAGAATTCTATAGTAAGGGCCTTATATATGACTCTTAGGTGAGGTTCTATCTCTTAACCGTTGAATATTGCTAACCAATTTGATCTAACGGCTAAAAGATAGGGTCTCACCTAAGGGTCATATATAAGGCCCTCACTATAGAATGACTAGGTCTTTAAATAAGCTTTGGGCCGAGAATTTGGATCAAGGGAAAAGTTAGATTTTAGATTGGATCAAAATGGGCCCAAATCGTTGTGGCCCAAACCGTGACCGTTGAAGCCATACTAAGCCAACTTGTCGGAAAATTACAATGCTGAAGCCAGTTCTCACCGTCAGCACAAGGATATCAAAGCATTTAAGTTTACCATTGTTTGTGCAAATATCTGCACGGGGGAATATTCGTAGATTGATTCTTCAACCTTCGAGCTTCTTTCTCTCTCTCCTTCCTTAGTTCTTGCGAAAAGGGTTGGAGTTAACAGAACACACCAAGGGATGTTGGTCAAAGGCTCTCTGATGCCTAAGTCAGTTAGATGATCTTGAGAAAGATATGAAAATAAAAGAGAATGTCGAAGTTTTCTCTATGATATGAGAGAACTGGGTGGCTGGAGTAGTTTGTAAGGGTGGCCAGAGCCGTGAAGGAGAAAGCAGAGGGAGTGGCGTGAGAGACGGAGTTTCTAGGGAAAAAATTGGATTACCTCAAATGTGTTGTATAGCCATGTATTTAGTGATTTTTGTAGAAATGTTACCTGAACTTATATATCAGTTTCAGTTTGTCACCCTAAAGAAAAATTTAAGCAAAATGTCACCTTAAGTTTTCAAAATCCATGATTTGTCACTTGACTTTAACATCATCCAATTCTCCATCCATTTTGAAGGGTATTTAGTCTTTCCAATATGTAAACCCTCTTTTTTATATAATTTAAATATAAAGCTATGTAAACCCTCTGGCTTGGAAAAACTAAAATACCCTTCACAATGGATGGAAAATTGGATGATGTTAAAGTCAGGTGACAAATCATGCATTTTGAAAACTTAAGGTGACATTTCGCTTAAATTTTTCTTTAAGGTGACAAATTGAAACTGATGTATAAGTTTAGGTGACATTTCTACAATTATCCCATGTATTTATAGTGCTCTTTGCCTTCTAGGGTTTTTTCAGAGAATAATCCCATAAGGAAGGGAATTATTCTCTCCCTTAAATGGAGAGATTGGATCAATTAGGGAGATTTAATGAAAATCAAATCCCTAAGTTATGGTGATATCCCTATCTTAAGTCTAAACAATTGGCTCATTAAATGGAACACAATTGTTGACCTAAGGAATATTCTCATTGTCCACATGGCGCCTCATGATTGGCTGCCGAAATCAAGGACGAACCTTAAGTTTGGCTAACCTAGGTTATAGCCCAGGTGGCTTCTTTTTTTCCAACCAAAAAAAAAATCCTAGCTCACCCAATTTAAATAACCTAGCCTCCTTTTATTCTCCTCCTTGAACAACACATAGTCAATAAAAAGAGAAGAAAAAAAAAGAACTCACACACATCACAACACGTAGAAAGAAAAAAGAAAAAAGAACTGTAGAAAAAGAAAAAGAAAAAAGAAACACCTTACCCTTGCATGTAGAGAAGAAGAAAAAAAAAAAAAAAAAGAACGCACTTGTTGCTGCTACACTCACCTTCAAGACTCAATTCAAGTGAACCAAGTTCATATATTCGTGAGGTAAGTTTCTCTCAATTTGTTGATGTTTTAATTTGAGGATTTTTTTTTTTTTTTTTTTTTTTGAGTTTATGAAGTATTAATCAGGATTTGCAATTGAAACTTATGAATTATCAATTAGGGATTTGCAATTGGGGCTTATCAATTTCAGTTTATGAATTATGAATTATCAAATAGGATTTATAATTGATTTTATTGTTCTTGCTTATTAAATAGGTGTTTTTTTCTTGTTATTAATGAAATTACATGGTACTGTTGAGTTTTCTATCCACTTAGTACCTTTGTATGTAAGGTAAATCTACCCCACCCCATTTTGAAATCCTAGGTCCATCCCTAGCTGAAATATGTGTTCCCACAACCAGCTCACCCACAAAAGAAGGACTGACAGCAAATTCAACCATCTCTTCATCAAGCATGCAATTTCAAACATCAAAAAGGCTATATATACTAGCATGTTGGAAGAGCACGACACACAACTCTTTCCTCCAAAAAAAAAAAAAAAAGGACTTCAAACTTGATTAACACTTGATCTCATTGATCTCAAATGCATTTCTCATGTATTAGCAAGGGCGGATCCACATACAGGCTGGAGTGGGCTCCAGCCTAGTGCAAGATTTAAAGTTACTAGACTTTGGTGCAAATTTTACGAAGTTATCCCTACTCTCACAAATATTAGTCTACCCCTCTTTGCCACATGTTGTCTCTTGGGTTGCTTTTTGTCTTTTAATCTAATAAACCAATCAAATTTTGCTGCTTTTACGTCTCTCGCCTTCTCTCCTTCTCTTCTTCGTCCTTTTCTCTTCTACTTCTTTTCTCTTGTGCTGCATTTCTCTTCTTTTTTTTGTTTTGCTTTATTTCTTTATTTCTTTTCTTCTTCTTTATATTCAGCTTATTTTCTGCTTCGTTCTCTTCCTCTCTTTGTGTGAATCACTATTTGTCCCCCTCTATCTCTCTTACTCTCACCACTCCTTCTCATACCGACTCTCTTAACTATACGTATCCCGACCCTCCCTCTCTCTCTCTCTCTCTCTCTCTCTCTCTCTCTCTCTCTCTCTCTCTCTCTCTCTCTATTTTAACTTTTAGGTTCTAGTTGTTAAATTTTAATTGTTAATGTTAGGTTTTTAAGATTTAGGGTTTGGTTGTTAAGGGGGCGTTTGGTATCCTATTCAAATAGGGAACTCAAAAACTTTGATTTTTCTTAAAAACAAGGAGTTTTTAAATCCATTTTTAAGATTCAAAAACTTGTTTAGTATGTAACTTGAAAATTGTTTTCAAATCTTAAAAATTTGAGAACTTGTGGGTTGTTATAAAAAAACTGAAAAAACAAATATTTTTTGTTTTTAATAATTGGGGTGTTTTTTAGTTGTTCTTGAGTTTGAGTTTTTAAAAATATGGCTACCAAACAGGTTTTCTTTGTTTTGGACTCAAATTTTATTTTTGAGTTTAAAAAGTTGGATTCAAATTGAATACCAAATAGGCCCTAAATTTTTAGGATTTTTTTTCTTATGCAATTTGAAAGAAAAGTTGCTTCTCCGCTTGGGGTTCCACTCAAAACATCAGGGTGAGGTTCTCTGCTTCTCAAGGTCAGGAAGGGGAGAGAGAAGGAGAAAGGGTTTGTTTTATTTATAAAAAATATGACAATTTTTTGTTTTTAAGTATTTTAAAAGATTTTATTTTATTTTATTTACTTGGAATCCGCAAAGTCAAGAAAAATATTAGCCAACTCCTGACAAAATTCCTGGGTCCGCCATTGTGTATTAGGATTTCCAATTGACAACTCCTGATATACTAGGCTAAGTCTCTTTAAGTTCTTCAATTTACATTTAAACCTTATTATACTGGGCTGAATATAGAAATCTTTAATTCAAAGTTGTATTTTCACTTATTTTAAGTTTATAAATCGTTTATTTATCATCAAATATTTTACAAAACCCCAAACGGGCATGCAGAGTAGTTAACAACGACACATCAACTACAATTGGGCCGTTTCAGTCAAAATTTAGTACTTAACATTGCAAGAAATGTTAACGACGACACATTTCCAACATGGGAGTTCATGCTTGCTTCTAATTTTTTTTGGTTTTTGATAGTGGGAGAATAAAGGTTAAATAGGTGTTCTTATATACCAAGAAAAAACATTCATGAATGGCAACTTACTTATTGAATGCATGAAGAGGATCCTCTATATTTTGAGTATGTTTCCCTCATGTTCTTTGCCTTTGGATTAGGTTTAGATAAAATTGAAACCTCCCAATTTGGTAATTAAAGACGAAACTAATAAATTTCTTTCCGTATAAATATTATTTAAAGAGCAATTTTGGCAAGTTGTTATGAAATATGTAGCCAAAGTTTAGACGGGATCAAAGAATGACCTAAGGATGCCAATAAGTAACCTCTAGCTGGCATCGTGTTGATAAACCAATACAATCTTTTATTTTTTGATAACTTGACGGCCCACGCAAAAGCCATTAGCAAATATGACTTAATTTGTACTTAATTTTTGATTTACTTCCTTCTTTTTTTAGAAAATTAAAAATATGAACTTATTTTATTCTGAGTGCTGCTATTTCCACCCACCTGTCTTATTTTTCCACTCACCTTATTTTCAGAATTTTAAAGACAAATTTAGCCTTTTGTAAAATGACTTCTAAGGACTTCGTCTCCCCACCAACAAACAAGTGTTAACTTTTAATAAAATTAAAAACTAAAACTAAAACTAATTATTTAAATTATAAATAATAATAATAATAATAATAAATAAATAAATAAAACCCAGCAGGCATCAAAGCTCCCCACCTAGCCACCCGATCCTACCCCGCTGGCGGTGATCCCCTCCCCTCTTGCCACCGATAAATCCTCCTTTCCTCTCTATCTCTTTCTATCTTTCTAACTCTTTGTCTCTCTCTCTCTCTCTTTCTCTATGTGCCGATCCAGATATGGATCCCAAGATCTATGTGTAAATGATGAGTAACAAAAACAGCAACTGGTGGTCCAAACAACTATCAGAAGAGATCATGTAATTGATTCCAATGGCGGAACCAGGAATTTTTCTGGAGGTGTGCTAAAATTTTAATTTTAATTTTTTGTATAGAAGATCTATATAAACAATGAGAACCAATTTTTTTTTTTTTTTGGGTATGCTAATTGATACAGTAAGAACCAAATGGGAATCAGAAACTGAAACTGTGGGAAGCAGAAACACGAACAAAAGTACAATTCGTAGCAGTAGCATATCCAAAAAATGTACACAGAGAGGCATAAACACTAAAGCTTTGTTGCACTTGTAGATCTAAATGCTAACTTGTAAATCGGAATAAGAAGAAAAGAGAAGAAACAATGGTTCCCACTCACGTGGCCTCCAAACCACAAAGTAATAAATAAAAAACCCAAATTATATTAATATATATAGTAAGTATGTGACTTTGTGGGCCAACTAGCTTAACAAATGTTGGACTAATATTCGTGGGAGTAGGAAATATCTTATAAAATTTGCACCAAATTAATATTTTATTAAATCTTGCACCAGGCTGAAGCCCACTCCAGTTTACATGTAGTTCCGCCCTTGATTGATTCTACAACGATACTAAAAGACATACTATGTTGTTGGGGTTTTGAAGAAGAGCAAGATGGGTGTTATTCTTGCCGAAGGCTTGAAGATGAGTTTGGGGCAAAAAATGGTAGAGATTGACAACGCTATTCTCATGGACCATGGTCCTTCATCCGTAAATTGTTCATTGTTAGTTAGCTTTATGAGGTAGTTTAAATTTAGTCATCTTTGCTGATCTACATGTATTTGTTTTACTATATATTTAGGTTAATAATGCTGATCTACATGGCCTCTGCAATGATTGATCTCATGCCAGCTTTCACCTTCATTCTTGTTGTCATCACTGGGTAAATATACAATTACTGTCCAAATTGATGAATATATTTTCTTTTTATGATAAATATGTTTTGGTTTTTAGGATGGAAATTCTAGATTTGAGAATTACCAGTAGACATGCCAAGTGTATAGGCACAGCAGTATCAATCTCAGGGGCAAAGTGCTTCTGGCTAGCACAGGGAGGTTGCTGCCGGCAGGGTTGGGGTGGCTGACTAGGTTGGGTGGGTGGGGGAACTTTGGTTGAATTTATTTAATACTAACTTCATAAATATGAGAATTTGCTTGAATAATTAAAGGGTATTTTAGGAATAATGGTGGGTGGAAAGATAGGATTGTGTTTTTTCAAATTTATATAATGGGTGGGAAGATAAGGTGGGTGGGGGAAATAGGACAAGGGGGTGAAAATAGCAGCACTCTTTATTCTCCAATTTCATCCCTACCGTCTAAATACTCAACATTTCATCCAACTTTTTGTTAAATCATTTTTTAAAAATTATTTTTTTAGAAAAAAATTGAAAAAAAAAAAAGAGGAAAACAAATTCCCTGCGACCCACTAAACAAAACCCAGCCCGCAACCCACCCTTGCACAGAGAGAGAGAGAGAGAGAGAGAGAGAGAGAATATATATATATATTTCAATTTTTAAAAGTTTTTATTTTATTTTTCAACATTTATATATATTTTTTTACGTATGAAATGACAATTTTTCACTCATATTTAGCGAAAAATTGGATGAAATGTTGCGCATTTAGACGTCATGGGGCAAATTGGCGAAAAAAAAAAATGTTCATATCCTTAATTTTCTAAAAAAAAGGATAAGAGTAAATCGAAAGTTAGGTACAAATTCAATGGGCAAATCAAGAGTTAAGCCTAGCAAATATTATGCTCATATTAAAATGCTGTTACTAAAATGAAAATTTCTTAAACTATATTTATGTACTAGCTTGCATATGCAAAAGGATGAATTTGAACCACATCGATCTCTTTACACAAGATCCAATTGTCTTTCTCTCTCTCAAAAATAAACAAAATTAGCCCTAATAAATGGAATCAGACTTTTAGTTTTAAGGTTTTTTTTCTTATATTTCCCACAGTGCAATTAACTATATATAAACATTGTATTTAAATAAATGTGATGCAAATAGTATTATACTTCAATTATTGCCATAAACTTGTAGCCGTGATTACTTATAAATCAAACAATCACTACGTTGGTCAAAAGGGTGGCACATAGTTTTGACAAGAAACATTCTCGTGAATATTAAATAGAGGAAACAGAATAAAAGAATAAAAGAATGCTTCAAGCATTCATAGGCCAGTTAGGATTTCATATATTTTACGGAATGAGGTAGAATCATTTTTCGAAAACATTATTTTTTTCAGAAAAAGGAAAAAAAAAGGAACAAAAGAAAATAGAAGTAAACAAAATACATAAAGTATGCACTTGACTACAGAATCATTTTATTAATTCTTTGTTGCAGACTGATATGAAATAGGAAAATACTTCCCTTCTTACCAGGTAAGTAGGAGTTTCTATATTCTTGTTAATAGCTGCGTGATACGTTTACATAAATTTTTCTTTTTGTACTTTTAATGAATTATTTGTGCATATTTCTCAAATTGTGATTCCCATTAAAAGATGAGTATCTTCTTATAAGCAAGCAGACAAATAGTATTCAATGAAATGTACGAATTATTTACCGAAAGTTGATTGACTCATTCATTGTCCACGAGTGACTGCAAAGAGTACAATAACACTGATCTAATTAAATTGTCACAAGGAAACAAAATTATGTATATAAAAAGAGAATAAACGAAGCAAAAGACAACCCGTAGCCGACAAGTTACTAGTATATTGTTTGTGTCAACGTACCATTATGGGCACCTAAAGAGTATCAAGCAACCTACTCAATAATTGTCACTAAAATTCGGGAAAAAATAAATATAAAAAATTTAACTTTTCATAGGATCAATCATGCAAAAAATTTCGCGTGTAAAGATGAAGATGAGAATCCCAACCCAAAAAAAAAGTAAAAAAAAAAGAAGAAGATGAAGATGAGAATGTATCAAGACGAGAAGCTGTGCAGAATTCATGAACAGAGAGAGGATTAAAAGAGATGAGCCTTAGCCAGGCTTTTGCTTCAGAAAAAGGAAGAAGTGTGTTCCCTCTGTGTGGAAGGTGGAAGGTGGAAGGTGGATGAAGAAACAACCACAAAGATATGATAGAAAATGGATATTTTGAAAGAAAATAAAAAAAAGGGCAAAAGAAACAAAATACCAAAAAGATACGTACGTGATTTAAATTTGATTTCTGACCTCCACTAGGCACCATCACTCATGCATTTTTGAAAGCTGAAGTGAAAGGAGATAAGAACGCCTGTCACTTTTGTCCAGGATTTATTATGTGAATTCAATTTGTTACCAGTTGTGCGATGCTAATCATGATGCATAAATCAATATCGGTTTGTCGCGTCTGCAGCCATTTTGCAAATTGTAATTGTAAATCAAATAACTAAATACAATTGTTCTACTTTAAAAAGTCCTACATCATTATATTTATTAAAAGGTTGAGTTTCGAGCTCTCTAAACGATTAAATTGAGGATAATATCAATGCGACAACTTTAATCAAGTGATATTCCAAGATGATTGAACTCTGCATGAAAATTCTTTTATATACTGAGAGACAATGGAGGGCCCCAAACCACAACTATGTGGAGCAGGTTCCAATCCTGATTATGGGGATAATGGGGTACATTAACAATCAATCAAATGTATGTGTGGTCAAAACAACGTTGTTTAAAAAATTGTAATTGTAATTGTAAATCAAATACAATTTCCTTTTCAAATTGTGAACTACATACAATTGTTCTACTTGAAAAATAATATCATGGTATTTGTCAAATGGTTTAGTTTCGAGCTTTCTAAGAGATTAAATTAAGGACGATATCGATGCAATATGAGGATATGATATGAACTGGTTTTATATGCAAATTGTGAACTTGGTAAGTAGGATGGTTGGTGGTGGTTAGCTAAATTGGTATTAAGGTCTCTGTGTTTTTGCCAAAACATTAATATTTAGTAGCTCCCAAGTTAACTGAAAATAGACAGTATGGTTGTGGGTGATATTACAAAGTCAATATATATCGCATACTTTGCTTCCCTATTTTTCACGTTATCTGTCATGTAAAGCCAGAAAATAGTAAACTATTACTAGGATGTGACCTCCCAGTTGGCCATTTGCTTTTATTGCTTTTGTTGTCTGCCAACTTCAAAATGTAAATTAGAATTAAAGACGATGTTTTGCAACAAAGTTGAAATATTAAGAGATTTCACCTCGGTGGCATTATATAAGATAGCATGCATAATACATGCAAATGAGAACTAACAAGCAATGTTGGATTGGAGCAATCGTAAATTTTTTTAGGAAGAAATTAAAAACCGTGTTAGGCCGGTTAGTTAGGGTAGTATACATTGAATCTAACCATGTTTTGGGTAGGCCGAAAATTGTCAAGAAATAAAAATAGGTAAATATGAAGCAACAAGACCAAGGAAAAGAGAGAGGGAAGAAGAAAAAAAAAATAGAGAGAGAAGGAATCAACAAGCCCAGGGAAAGAGGAAAAAAAGAGGGGGGAGGGGAGAGAGAAAGAGGGGAGAGAGAGACACAAGTGGTAGGGAGTCACGTGATTAGATATGGATAATATTGGACTCTATAATTATTTTGAATTAGGTAAAATTATTTGGACACCCACTTTTTTTTTACACCCTAACCCAATTCCTTGTACACTAGAGCCTAGTTTTATAGCAATAGATGCTAATTGTTTAACATGTATTAATTGGTTTTCTTTTCAACATGCATTTGATTTTTTTATTTCTTATTTGATGGATGATTATAACATGATGGATGCAAAATCAATTTTGCTATTGATATTATTTTATTCATTATATTGGTGCCATACACATATCTTAGTTTTTGGAAATTTCTCGTATTGGCATACTCGTACTGTATCTATGCAACGTGCAAGTTCCGCCTACTCGACTTCCAAATCCTAAATCCACCACTAGTAGTATATATGTCTCATTATGACCGAGTTTGATCTCCGTTCTTATAGATTATAGTAGTTTAAGCTATTGTTTATATCAAGAAAAAAAAAATTAGAAACGTATTCGTTTATTTGTATTAGGAAAAAGTTCTTCTAATGCCTTGCTTTCCATTTGTGTGCTTCGAAACAGAAAAGA